>APFE030939423.1:35518-79436 GCA_000404065.3 Pinus taeda | reverse complement strand
GAGATACAAATGAAAATTTTTCTTTGTCTTTGTCTTCTTATCTAAAATCATTTGACTGCAAGGGAGAAGATAAGATGAAATTTTTAGATGAAGTTGCTGAGGACATTGAGAAAGACATTGAAGGTTTAGAAGGTCAAATTTAGGCATATAATTTTCATAATCATGATCATTATCTTCAGAATCTTTCTATGGCAGAACACAAGGAGAGAATGTTGGTTCCTTTCTCTTTCACGATTGAGGAACTGTATGCTGTTGTTGAAGATCAGTTTGCACAGCCAGAAAGTTACAAGAATCATCAAGCTGATCATGTATTATGGGATCCTATAGCTGAATACATGGAAGAGTTTTACTCTCCAGTGTTTCAGCTTTTCTATGAAAATCAGAAGCCATTTCAGTGGCAGTGGTCATCACAATATCATATTGGCTCTGAACTCCGATGCAGTGAAAAAACTCAAATATCAGATAAGACAAATGATTGGCTACATTGGAAATTTCACATTGATTGAGCCGAAAGAAATTTGAATTGTTAGGGTAGGTAGGTAGGAAAATGCAAATAAGCTCAAGGTTCACTGAGCATTTTTTTTAGTAGATGTAAATTCCTTTCTCCTACAGTGATCATCAAGCTTAAGCCCGAGGTGAAGGCCCAAGAAGCTGGAAAGGGATGCTTGTCAAACAAATTTCAGTTTGTCATAAATGGATAAAGCACTGGAACTGCGAGTTCTTAGTGTACTACAGGAGCACACTATCCCAAGTGGAGCCACTGTTATCACTCAAGAAAAAGTGCTAAATTGTTCACATCAGTTCAATTGTTTTCCAAAGGCACATAAATCCTTTTCAGCAGTTTCGCAGCGCAGCATGTTTCTGGTGATTTCGTAGCGTGTGTAATCATTTTAAAACAAGCACACCTTGGTGAGACAGTTGCACACAACTCTGGGAGAAGTGGTAGAAAATTCTGATCTAATTCCTGAAAATCTGTTAACTGATAAAATACTTTTCCCCCAAAAACAGAACTCTGGAACCCTCACAAGTTATGCTAGTTCAAGATTTATAAACAAGTTGACTTTTTCCTGGTTGAATTATCTGTTGGCCACTGGGCAGAGGTGTGCCATTAATGTTTAGGATATACCTATGCTTAGACCTCAGGATAGAGCTGAAAACAGTTCAGCTTTGCTCCAATCGAAGTTGCAGTCAAGGCAATGCTCTGTTGTATTCGCTATATTATGGTCCTTCTGGAAACTATCTAGCCTCACTGCTATTTTGGCTTTTACAAAATTGTCTGTCATGTTTGTGGCCTCCCTTCTAATACAAAGATTCATTGATGTAGCCACAAACAAAGAGACTCTGTGGTACAAAGGAATGGCGAGGAGGAATTGAGCGCTTGGAGAAGCTAGTCAACAAGTATGAATGTGGGCAGATTCCACGCATTGAGTGGCTAGATGAAATTGCATTTAGAGCCATTGGGAACATCAAGGCAAATGAGAAGGACATTTCAAGATAAAAAAGCTCAAGATAGTCGAATTTGGCATGTAAGTTGTGTTTTTGAAATTACACAGCAGTTTCGTAGCGCGCTACGAAACTGCTGTAGGTGATGTTTGTTACAGACATATTTCTCTGTTTTAAGTAGTCAACTTCCAGGAGGTATTTAACACAGCTGAAAGAATATTTTCGAAAATTGAAAGAGGTTTTTATCCCTAACATACTGAACTAGAAAAACATCTTTCATTTTCTTCAAATTGATTATGAGCTGGGAGAAACGAGTGACTAAAAGTTGCGCTACGAAACTGCTGTAGGTGTTAATTTTAAACGCAGACAAACAGTTTGGTAAGATGATCGGGAATTTTCTAAAGGAAACACTTGAAGGATATGTAAGAGACCAAATGAAACTATCACAGCCATTCAGATCAAGATAGGTGTACCTTTAGAAAGGTGAAATGTTTTGACTCAAGTGTAAAGTTTTTGTTATAAAGTCACTTTATTGCCGGTCATAAGGTGTTGAATGAATTGCATACATGGAATTTTGGCTTGCACACTTGGCCATCGATGGAGCATCCAATTCATTAGGAAACATGGTGGTGTTCTATTGTTTTTGGGTTATTAAAGAGACTTAAAGTACATGCTGCTGCATATTCGAAGTGATGGGGGACCAGAACCGAAAAGTAAGGGATATTCTCAGCTAACACGGAGCAGATTAAAGCCTTCAGTATCCAAAGACAACATGGGGCATTAACTGCTCATCTCATGCCATCTCAGCCAAATGAAAAGGAAACCAGGTGTCAAAGCTGCAAGGAGGAATCATTCTACGAAGGAGATAGAGTTAGAGTTATAATTAGATTAGAACTCTTTAGAACTTCTGTTAGTGGTTGGTGTATTAAATAAGTTTGTTAAAAGCAGATAAGGGTCATTAGTGACAGTCATCGAGCTCCCCTCATGCTGGAGGAGGAAGCTCCAAGTAGTTAGAGTTATGTTTCTATATATAGCTGAATCATCTATGTAGCAAGGGTTGGATATTTTGAGAAACAGAGTATTGCTTTGGCTTGTGTTAAAACCTAGTTTAGTAATATAATTTGTTGCTTATCTTCTCAGGATTCTTACAATGTTTCAAATGCTCAAGATATGTGGTTTTGCTTTATGTTTAATGTTTTTACAGTTGTATGAATACATAATCACTCAGAATTCACTTATGCTGCTATGATTTCCTGTGTGTATTTGTAAGCTGAGGTTTCTATGAGATGTTGTTTTGAGTATTTAAACATTACATGCCCTGACTTCTATGCATGAGTAGTGTTATAGCTTACTAAATATAATCAACTCCATAAGCCCAATGGAAGTCTTTGTAATGTCTGTCCAGCCAACATGTTTATTAAATGTACTTTACAAGAGTTAGCCCTCTTATCAACAATCAAAATCAATAACTTTTTTTTGAGAGATCCCTCTCAGGCTAGGGAGGCTAATCCTTAGTCAAAAGATTGGTCTGAAACAGTTACACAGAGTCTACCTGATCAACAGCCCTTCAGTGCTTGATTTTGTGATAACATAAAGTATCTATCTTTTTTGGTGTTAAAGGAATCCTACCTAATGACAATAGAGCTTCAATAAACCTATATTTTTGGCTATGAGGGTGGATGGGATAAGTTAACTTTCCAATAGCATCCTTGAACCATTGCATATACTCCCATGCAATGTCCCCTTCTCTTTTCTTGATTTCCCATAGTTCAACTAAACCTTGCTACTTTGTCCTTGGGAGTTTACGCTCCTTAATAAACTCCTACCTAACTGTGTCCAAAAGTGGATTCTTATTTAGTGTTGACCACTTGATGAACCATAGGATTGCTCTATCCCATAAAGTTGCATGAAACTTCATAATTTTAGAATCATCTAAGGTTTTCCTAGCCCTCCAAATGGATTTCCATAGGTACCAATGGTGTTTGGCATCTTCATCTCCTCGACCGATAAACTTAGGATAGTGAGTAAACCATCCTGCCACATTCCTAACCATTAGTATATGACTAGGTATAACTACAGTAAAGCGTTGTGAACTAGGTTGTGAAAAAGTTGCATATTGTGACTTAATACTAACACTAAAACTACTAGAACCACTAGAGCTAACAACTGTGTCTACTCTATGAAATTTATGAAATTTCAATGTTTTAACTAGTTTTGAAACAAAACTGACTGTATTTTGATAAAGTACTTGGGGGGGGGGGGGGGAGGGGGTTATGGAGAGAACTAACTACACCACTACCTTGTAGAATGCTACTTGCAAGGAATGAATCATCCTCAAGAAGTAACTTCCTCATGACGAAATTCATCTCTTCATCCATGGGAGTACTTTATTCAATCATCGTGACCAATTATCTTGTTATTTCTAGTGTCCAAATTCCTTCTTACTCCCGGTGGGCTCCACCATCTCTATTCTTCTCTCTTATCCCATATCTTCTAGCTCCTCCTATTTCACTAAAATTAGATCGTTCACCAACTTCCACATTCTGCAACTCTGGGCTTCCAAATCCTATTATTTGCAACCTTGGAATGCTTAATGCTTCTCTTATCTTATGTAGTTCTCTTCATCGCCACCTAATCTCTCGCAACTTATTTTCCCACCACTCACTAGCTATTTGTGCTCTTCAAAGTGCCCTAAAATCCTGAGCCTTCCACAACTCTTATATATCCATCGTAACTTCCCTTCATCTACTGCACTTAACTAGCATCTCTCCCATAACCTCTCCAATAGTACAAAGGTATCATGTTGCCATATTGGTTTGTTGGAATGACAATAATCTCTCTTCCAACATAAGAACCTTAATCCACAAGGGAATTTCTTTTAGCAATCTACGCTGCAACCTATACTTAAACATTCCCTCAAATTTAGAGAATGACTGATGATTCTCCACAACAAACTTAATAGTATAACCTTCTAAAGTGTCTTTCACCCAAAAATTAATGACCCTACTTATTTAGTATCCAACCAGTGTAACGAAAGCAAATCAATTATGGTTTTGGTTCTGAACATTTGGCCGAGGTTTCCAATTCTAGATTTGATTTGCAATCTACTCAACCAATGATATAGCTTGTCAAGGAATTTACACCATAAGGTTTTATATTGGTGACATGTAGGTTCTGCAAATAGGATCTTGTCCTTAACCCAATCTAAATTCTTCTGTCTCAACTAAGCGTGTTGTAGAACAAATAAATCAAGTTTTTATTCCCACCATTCCCAAATGCTACTTCTAAGAATCCTTGTCACCATTATCTAAAACCCTAGTTGAACTTTGGGTCCCGACAACAAAACCATTTGTTGGAGAAAATTTTTATTGTATGGACTGAGGGTTCGACTGTAGGGTGCCAACAAAAGTGTCTATCATAGTCTATCACAACACCAACATTTTCATTCTTCCACAAGGGAGAAAAGTCTCATTCGAGGCATGGTGAGACTTTTAAATGTTGTGTTGGGGCTTATATGGTAACCAAATTCATTCTACCCATTAATTTATTAATCAAAAGTATATTTACTTACAAGCATTCATAAAACAATAATTTGAAAATAGACAAAGACATAACAACAGATTCACATAGTACTTGTAAAGAAATATTTAAAGGGGCTACACAATTCAATCACATTGATTCGTGAGACACGTATTTATAGATCCCCACAACAACATTCTTATAATATGTTTTAGCAAGCCAAATCATTACAATATAGATCTATAGAAATTGTGCAATATCTTTCAGAACCCTTCCAGAACTATTCAAACAAGACAACATTACAAAAGAATATATCAAAATACTTCAGTCCTCATTTCAACAACATGTTGGCATTGCTCTAACTATCTCTCTTTTCAGCTTCATCTCCACAACTATATATAGATTTGCTCCTTTAATATTGTCTACACTTGCTTGATTTGGTACGACTTAACCATATGGATGAGATCTAACTGCTTGGTCCACTTTTCACTTGATTCTTTCAAATGAAACATCTTGATCCTTCTTCCACGACCTTAGTGAGTTCCAATGTAATTGTTTTCTTTCTCTTCTTGCCACTTTCTTCTTTCTATTCTCGCTTTCTTTTCTTTACCATTTAATTTTTCTGCCATGGGGGCTTCACCCAATGAACCTCTGACATATCACATGTGTTCGTGGCATATTAAACACTACCCTTAATTTGACTACAGATTGGAAAATACTTCTGAAAATCACATTATTTAACCCCATAGCAATACGAACCCAATACACTTTCCCAATTAGAAAAAACCCTACTTTCTAGATATTGTAGGTATGCATTTTTTCATTAACATTTTTTATACCCCTTTATATTTTTACATTAACTTTGAGCTCAATTTTTTATACCCGCCAATATAAAAACCCTTTACCCTTATGTATGCCCCAATATGTCATGTAATTTTTTCCTCAATATATATCCTCCAATATGAACCCACGTAGTATGTTATTGCTCCCCAAGTGAAGCCCATGTGTTTTCTGCTTGCACTTCTTATCTTTGCGACTCCTTTCGGCTAAAATTGATCAAGATGATTCCAAAAATGAAGGACCCAACATGATCACTCTGCTAGTGACTCTTGGGTATACGACCAATAGTCCCACATTGACTAGAAGTGGGGAGGATCATGGGTATATAAGGATGGACAAATATCTCCATTGGTATGAGGCCTTTTGGGGTAAGTCCAAAAGCAAATCCATGAGGGCTTAGGCCCAAAGTGGACAATATCATACCATTGTGGAGATATGTGGTGTCCAGAGTCCTTACAAGTGGTATCAGAGCCATGCCCCGAAGTTAGCCAAGTGGATGAATCCTCGGAATGCCGAACGAAGGTGGTGGGGCCCGGTAATATCACGATGGGATCCGTGGATGAGCTCGGTTAAACAGGCGGTGTGCTCCGGATTCTTCATGGACGTGTCCTGCTCCCAACACGGTGAAGAGGAGTTGACCTGGGATAGAGCAAGCTCTCGAGGCAGGTGGTGTTCCATGTAAGGCGTGTGCTTCCAACGCACTGGAGCGGAGAATCCTGGTTGGTAGAGAGTGGACGGATGGATAATCGTTTGAGGGGAGGCTCGATGGTCCTTTGTTCGAGGGGAGGATTGTTGGGTATACGACCAAAGTCCCACATTGACTAGAAGTGGGGAGGATCATGGGTATATAAGGATGGACAAATATCTCCATTGGTATGAGGCCTTTTGGGGTAAGTCCAAAAGCAAATCCATGAGGGCTTAGGCCCAAAGTGGACAATATCATACCATTGTGGAGATATGTGGTGTCCAGAGTCCTTACAACTGGTTGGTTCGAAACGCGTCGGCAAATGTCTTACTTAATGTGATTTACACTGAAATCTTCTTATAACTATGATGGATCACAGAAGCCTCAATTCTACGATTTTTTTTTACTAATATTATCTAAGTTTGACCCTTAGATAATAATATCCTTAGTTTAATTTTTAGATATTTTCAGTTGACTTATTATTTTATTATTTGTTGTTGTTAATAATAATAATAATAATAATTATTATTATTATTATTATTATTATTATTATTATTATTATTATTATTATTATTATTATTATTAATTAATTAATTATTATTATTGATGATGATGATTAACGTCCACTAAGACCAATGTGGTTTATCGAACTTCAAGAAAAGAGAGTATAATTGTCATTCTTCAAAATCGTATTTTTGTGATCAAAGAGCAAGGAAAGAAGCGTTCCAAGATCGCTATAGTTGGGTTGGCTTAATAAGTCAAGAAGATTGGAGGTGTGGTTGATCATAGGTAATTGAGAGTGGATGTGGGCAAGAGACAGGCAGTCTAAAAGGAAGTGTTTTTCATCTTCCACCTTCTTAGTATCACAAATCTGACAAATTCTATCATCCCAGGGAGTCTTGGGAGTAAACCATCACCCGATCTCACTCTAAGGCTCATGAGAGCTAGTTCTAATCCTAGCAATTTTCATTTTCTTCTTGGTGCTAGTCAACATAGACAGATAATTCTTGTTATCAAGGATGGTGTTGATCACCTCCTTATAGTACCTTAGCTTCCTTTTACCCTCCAGCTCCTTAGCATCCCACATCTTGTCCGTAAAACTAGAGGTAATAGTATCTTTGATATTGTCCTTGCATTCCATGATGATCTCCTCCTTAATCCCCCAAAGATTGATCCAATATTGAGCATCCTGGTGCCACCCGCGCTTAAGGCGCAAGTGGGGGTTTTGGGTAAAGTTAAAAGAAGTTTTTGGGAGCCTCTTGGATTCCATATTGTGAAACTTCTTCTTATACATCAAATATCTAAACATAGCCACACTTTCAATGGGGGACAGGCTAGCTTCGATCAAGAGGATAGGATAGGGAGTATTTCCATTGATCTTGAGGTTATAGCTTATGAATTGTTTTTGGATCATCTCAATCTTTCTCCATGACTCCCTAGATATACTACACCCCCAAACTTCACATCCGTATAAGAAAACAGGGGTGACGAGAGTCTCAAAGATGAACCATTTTTTACTCCAAATGTAAATATTGGCTGACTTACAATTGTGTTAAAGCTCATAATAAGCTTTCCAACCTCCAATAATTCTTTTCTTGATGCTATAATTCGAGTTGAGATGATGAGGAAAGTCAATACCCAAATATTTATAAGAATAAAACTACTCAAGACAATGATTATCATAGACGAAACTACCATGGGTGATATTTTTGGATTTAATGCTCATGACCTTAGTCTTGTCGGTATTAACTGTGATACCCATCTTGGAGCAATAAACATGAAGAATCTTAAGTTGCTTGTATATGTCATCATAGCTCCTTACCAGAAGAACGATATCATCAGCATAAAGGAGAAGAGTAATGATAATACCGTTGAGCTCGGTGCCTTTGCAGCCCTTAGTCTCCAAACACTCCTCTATTTTATTGATGTATATACCAAAAAGGGTAGGGGAAAGGGGGCAACCTTGCTTAACCCCAATATTACATTTAATAGCTTTAGATCACCCTTCATTGGTCTTAAGCTTGGCAATGACAACCTCATAGAGGCGGATCACAACAATCCTCAGTTTAGGAGGAACCATGATCTCTTCAAGCCTCTCCCAGAGCTTATCTCAAGGGACAGTGTCAAAAGATTTTCTAAAGTCCACAAAACAACATAAGAGATCGGTTTTACTATTGCGACATTCCTCTGTGATGATCCTAAGGGTGATAAGGTGGTTGAGTGATGTCTCCTAAAAATAGTTTTCCCTTTAGCTCTTTTACCTTGGTTCTCAAGCCAAAGGCTAATCCTTTTTTCCAAAATGAGCCCATAAAACTTGGCTAGGATGTGGCTAATTATGATGGTCCTTCAGTTAGAGGGAATGTATTTTTCCCATTTTTGAAGATAGGCACAATAAGGCTTTGTGTCCAAAGCTTAGGGAATCCATGCTTTACATCCAAATTGAGAATCTTGTGGAGATGAGGAATGAGGATAGAGTTTCCCATTTTAAAGATCTTAGCTTGGTAACTTTCAATATCTTTGGATTTCCCATCAGTGAGCTTATTAATCCCAAACTCAATGTCTTCCAAAGAAAAAATATCACCTTTAATAGGAGTGTTTAAGATGGTTTCGATGGTGTCCGGAGAGTCATACAACTTCTTAAGACAGTTATCCCAATTTTCTAGGGGAATAGAATGATTATCTTTAGTTTTACGAACAAGCACATTCCGCCAAAAAATTCTTGGCGCAACTTTAGAAAGGTGGAGAAGATGCTCTTGTCTCTTATTAATATGTGACCTATTCTTCCTCTTAATGAGAGCTTTGTATATAATTGTATTCTGGAGCTTAATGTTATCATTAGGGACGTCTCTAATTGCTTTCCTGGCAATTTTACAGTCTTTGTCATACTAAGGATCGGAAGTTCTATTATTTTTCATATACAAAGTCTTATTAGAGAATTTGCTAATCATGGTGGAAAGGGTAATAGTAAAATGGTAATAGATTTGATCAAGTTATGAGAAAATATTTTGGCGTAAATCACATGATAGTACATTTGTCGACGCGTTTCGAACCAACAAGTGTGGTTCATCGTCAGGAAAAGTTGAAGAATCAAATCATGGCTATATCTTAAATAAGGAGATTAGACTTTCCAACAGCTAGGATTGACTGAGAACCGGTTATATTGCGCTGGACCAGGCAAATGGCTATAACTGACCCAGAAACGACTAGATTTGATCAATGTTGTTATTATAAGTTAGGGACCCTAAATTCCTTTCCAAATCTCTTAAGAAAATGTCGAAATTACTTCTATCGAAGTGAATGTGACTTTTGCTTTCAATGTTCTCCTGCATGTGGGTGTTATGCATAATAGGATTGAGGGATAAAGACAAAGGTCTGTGGTCAGAGTCAGGCTCGTACTCGTTAAGAAGCTCAAATTTTGTAATATGGTTGAGGACATGGATGTCAGAGATCACATAATCCACGACGCTGCTACCCAGCCCATGGAAACAGGTCATCTGACCAGAGAGAGGCCATTTATTAATATCATTACAAATGATTAGGTCATGGGAACTACAAAGTTTGAGGAGATCGGTGTTGAATAAGTTCTCGATCATGTCTTCATATTTTCTCTTGAATCTATTATCTAAGTGGCCATCCTCATCAAGCCACAAGGGGTTGGGGTTAGAGTTGTTACTTAACATAATAGCCTGGTTAGTAACTGTCTGAGCATTAAGGTCTTCGAGCAAAAGGATATTGCCTTCATTCCTTAGGTTGTAGATGTCTTTTTCTAAGGCATTGAAATGACAATTCTTATCCAAGTTGTTTTTCGTATAGGATGTAGAGTTGTTTTTCTTATAGGATTTAAAAAAAAAAAAAATATTAATATTGTTAAGTTTGATCCCTAAGGTTAATAATTCCTTATTGTTTTTTAGATAGTTTGTTGTGTCTTATTATTTTAACTTGTCGTTGACTAAAAAATATAAATAGATAAATTTATAAATTAATTAAATAAATAAATAATTTTTCTCCTAATAATCAATTTAACATCTAAAATTTTTATTAATTAAAATATTTATCGAGTCAAAAACTATTGTTATATCTATCGTTGTAAATTTGTCTGATTCCAACTTGTCCTCACAATGAACCACATGTTGGTTCCCAAAGCGTCAACAAACCTCTTCTTATTATTCGAAAGTTTTTAATAATTCAAACTATATTAATGATTATATATATAAATAATATAAATTTATATATATATATATATTAATAAAATTGTTAAAATAATGAGAAGAATATAATAAAAAGTATGTTTTAAATAATAATTTTATTATAATGATATTTATTTATTTTTTTCATACATTGTGTTAAGAGGTTCTCTAAAACACCTATTGTGTAAGACACATGGTAAGGTACGTTAGGTATGTAAACTTTAGGCTACTGTCAAATTACCTAAAAATAAAAAAATAAAGATAAAAAAAAAAATATAAAATACATATTATTATTAATAATAAACCATCCTAAATTCATTTTATCTATGGATCTAACCCTTCTCAATTTTCACTAAAAAAAGAGGTTTGTGGCTGAGATATTTGATCCCCCTGGGAAACTTGATAGGTCCAAACTTAATATGGATCTAGATTATTTTAAAAAAATTGAAGGAATATATATCTTCCAAAAAGTTAAATGAATATATACTTTATATTTATAGCTTTTCATTCTAAAAACCTAAATGAGTTTAAATTTAATAATATCTATTATTTAATTTTGTTTTTTGTTAATTAGTAACATCCTTCTATTAATATATCACAAATATCTACAAAACACAATGATCCTCCTTGGTGCACACTACCATGACATGAAACATGTCCATTAGGTGCTATAGAAAGAGTTCAAAATGTAGTTTACCAGTCCAAAATACTAAAGGGACATCCAAAACGATTTGTGGCTACACTTAAACTATAAAACCATAAACCAAATAACCAGTTACCGTGCCATCACCGATTAAAAAACATATTTGAAATAACACCAAGAGAGAAATTCACCCAAATGCATTGAACTAGCCAAAAGAGTTGGAAACCTCTATGAGTATCGTATTGATGGTCAAACCATCTAGGTTGTGTGATTTCTTGCCACCAAGATGTGACTCCAATTGGGTGAGTCTGGCTCTAATGTTGAGCACATGAGGCTGTAAATTTTGGATGTATTTCTGAATCTCCCTCAACATGTTGGCGAAATTCTCTTAAATTGTTGATTTATCCTGCATCACTTTCCCTATGAGGGTCTTGGTGTGTCATTTGATGTTGAATAGCCTAGATGTATTAGTTTCTTCGATCACTAGTGTGTCCAATATCAAGCACCCAATCTTTGGTAGCACACTCACTTTCTCCTCTACTTTAGAGTATTGCACAAAGTTGGGTTCTCAATTCCCTCAGTGAGAATTTCCCCCACCAACTTTAGGCGTGAATGAACCCTTGGTAACTCCATCTAAGACTTCATTGTGTGACACCTCTTACCGTCAATTCGCTAGTTATGAGCCATACAATCAAGTGGGTTGATTAATCTTACATGAGGGGGGCAGGTAGGTACCCATCCAAATGTACTCCTAGTGCCAAGAGATGGTAGGTTGGCTCTTTCCCCTCCACCACTGCTGCCATGATGTCCACCACCATAAGAGAAATATATATCTAATTCCATATATATATAATATATATATATATATATATATATATATATAATATATATATTATGGAATTAGACTAAGCCTACACCGGGGACAACCCTAGTATTGCATGAAAGAAAGATTTGCACAGTCAGGTGCTATCACTATTGTGCAAAGGGTCGAGCTTGCACGCCGCTTGAGATAGTTTAATTCCGTAAAACTTTGACTCTCGTCCTCCTCCCCTCCATAAACCAACTAATCTACACCTTCTGCAAGCACAAGTGAATCAAGGGATTTGAACTTCGAACCTCCTCACAAATAACACTTCATTTTCAAAACCATGACTAATTAAGTTGTCTTCAAAAACTAGTTTATTTTGTTATTATTAATTATATAACATATTATTTAAAAAAACACTATTATTTTTAAATTGGAAATAAAACCAAAATATTTTTCAATTTTTTATTAAATTTCAATCTTTTAAATAATAAAAAATTAATATATATATATATATATATATGAATGATAGATTTATATATTTATTTCATTTTTATTTATTAAAATAAAATTTCCCGTATCATACAAAGTCGAATAAATATATATCCTCCCCATTTCACATTAATAGTTTGTTTAATAAAATTATGTAACTTTAAAAACACCAAAAGTCAAATAGGAGAGTATAACATTAGAGAACAGGCAAATGGAGATGAAACATAGAAATAGAAAGAGAAGTGAAAAAATAAAGGTGATCTAGAGGACCACAGAGCTTGAATGGTACCTAACGCTGCACACATGTTCTTCAGCTATACAAACAACTGTAAAGAGGAGGGCGCAATCAAAACTCAAGTAGATGGGTGGTTGGCCGAAACCTTCTCCCGCATTAAATAATGTCCTTCCTCCTTTCTGCCGCTATTCAGTTTCTGCAATCAGAGCTGGCGTTGTCTACGGAGGCTGATTAGGCTGATTGCGAAATTCTGGTGAAAAAATTTAAGAATTTTTAAAAGATTTAGAGTGTTTGAACTTATTAATGGTAACCCAATTTCTAAAAATTCCTGCTTTATTTTTTCAAAATCCTCCTAAAATTTCCATTATTTTCCTCGCGATTGCTGTGCAGTTTATCGGAAGAGCCGAGAGGCAGGGTGGCTTGAGGGTTGTAACATGGGAAATTAGGACCGAGTGTCGCATGCATCTTTTTCATCAACCGAATGCCTAACTACACCGAATGTGAAAAGGAAAGTTAAAACAACCTAAGCCCTAAACATGGCGATTGCTTATTAAAACTGGATACCCGTAATAATTTCTGCTTTCCGTTTTCCCGTCATTGGAGAAACAAGTCGCTGGCACTCCCCTTTCATACATAAAACCCCGCCTACCTATTCACCACGTATGGGTGGACGTTTGTCTCGGATCTTCATTATTGTGACAGAAATAGTTATTGCATGCCCTGATAGTTGGGTAAATTATCATATGAATTAATGTTATTCGGTGGGAGGGTGAAGAGTAATCCGGTCCATGACTTTCATTTAAATCTCGTTGGTCAGGAATAAGCATTAGTTTTGGATCGCTTTCACTGGCACTGTCTTCCCTGAGCAGCAAGTATTGTTAGCCAGCTGAGTTGGGTGATTTGATGTCACTCATGTACTTCTGAATCTCCCTCAGGATAGAATTTTTTTAAGCAGCAGACTTGTTCTGCATCGCTTTCCTGATGAGGGTTTTAGTGTCAGTAAAGTTGAATTTCCTAGTGTTTCTTATTCTTAGCCTGTTCAATGTCACATCATAGATAATATTCATGTTCGGCCCATTGCTCAATCTATCATGTCTGTAAAGCCTTCACCTGCCCAACCCAACCCACGTATGACTTTTGTAGGTTCTTCACCAACGCAATAAATATATAACTTTATACAGAAGTTGACATCAATCCTTCTGCATCCATAAAGAGTCCAACCATGCAAAGCTTTACTGGTAACCTGCACTAAAAAACTCGTTTGTCAGAAGTTAGCATTAGTTTTGGATCGCTTCACAGCCACTGTCTTCTCTCAGCAGCAAGTAAAGTTCAAGTTGTGGGTATTCTTTCGAGATATAGAGTTTTCAGACAGTCCGAAGCCCTCATGGCGCCCGTTCTCTCTCACGTTAACCCCACTGCTGTAGGGATGAACATGGGTATCGCCCGGCAACCAGAGATTCTCGTGACACCCGCTTTGCCACCTCCCATTACGGATCGGTTCCTATACCTTTCCAACCTCGACGATCCTGCTATACTCAGACTCCATGTTCCTCTCATCCACTTTTATCGCTATAATCCCTCCATGAAAAATCAGGATCCAGTGAAGACTATTAGAGAAGCTCTGAGCAAGACCTTGGTGCATTACTTCCCTTTTGCGGGAAGACTGAGGGATGCAGACAATTCAAAGCTCCAACTCGAGTGCACTGGAGAAGGAGTACTGTTTGTAGAAGCTGATGCCCCTCATCTTTCCTTGAAAGACTTTGGAGACGTTATCTGTCCGCCCTTTCCTTGTCTGGATGAATTGCTCTATCAACCTTCTGGATCCGAAACCATTACCAATTCTCCACTTCTTATCGTTCAGGTATGTTTTTTCTTTTTTCTTCTTCTTCCGGGTATGTATGTATGTTTTTTTTGCCTTTCCTATATTAGCATTATCGGAAATTTAGTATCTAACCATATTTTTGGATTCTGCAATAGAATGAAGTTTATTGTGATATTTTCATGGTAAATTTTACAAATATTTTGGAATTTAATGAATAAAAGAATTCAATTGTTTAAAGTGTCCTTGTCCATATTTCTAGATCTAAAAAGCATTAAGTGTACAACATATATACCTCAATTAAAAAAAATATCCCTCAAGCTAATTTAGATTAGAAATACAAAATAATTGCAAATAAATTTATGTTTTTCTAACTGCATCAATGTTTGATTACCAATTTATCTTAAACACAATGCAATACAATATAGAAATTTACAGCGATTCAACCGAGAAAACCCTTTCTGGCGAGAAAACTGCGAGAATTATTGAAAAATGAATCATAATTAGACTTTAATTATAGTGAATTAAGGTGATGAATCATAATTAGAGTTTAATTATAGTGAAGTAAGGTGGTCCTGTGCCTTAATCTTCCTAGAAAGGCTTCGTATGATCCTCTGTTCCGGCCCGTAGTCTCTTTCGTCCTTTTTTTCCGTCTTATTTTTGTTTTTGACAAAATAATTTGATAAATAAAGGTGAAGTTAAAACCGTGAATTTCATTGAAAATATGATGGGAAGGGTTTATCTTAGAATTTTAATTTAATTATTAATAATTGAATATTTTAAAAATAAAAATAAAAATTAAATAAAAAAATTTAAAATAATATAATATAAACATTTTAACTTCATCACATTAAAATTAAAATAATTCTATATTTAATTTATTTCGTGTTGTTGTGTAAGATCCGATTACCGATCTCACACATTGATAAAATCAGCCTCCATGATCTACATTCTCAGGTGACGCGTTTGAAATGCGGAGGCTTCATATTTGCTTTGAGGTTCAATCACTGCATGACCGACGCCATTGGAATCCTCCAGTTCTTGAAGGCCCTCGCTGAAATGGCGAGAGGGGCGTCTCAGCCTTCGATTCTGCCTGTTTGGAATAGGGAGATCCTCCAACCCCGCACGAATACATTAGATCTCACAGATGATGACCAATATGCCGACCACCATGCATTAAATCTCAGTGCAGATGATGAATACACGCCGCAACAACATGTTGAAGAAGAAATGCAGACTGTATCAGTTTTGTTCGGACCAGAAGAAATTGCAGATCTGAAAAGCCAAGTGGGAGGGAAGTGTTCCACATTTGAAGTATTGTCAGCTTGGTTGTGGCGCTCCAGAAGCAAGGTTCTCAATATCCCCGCCGACCAGGAATCGAGTTTGGTCTTTCCAATAGATATCAGATCCAGGCTTCAACCGCCCCTTCCCAATGGTTACTATGGCAACGGACTCAGTGTCTCCTTCGCCGTGGCAAGAGCAGGGGATTTAATAGAAAAGCCACTGTCTTTTGCTGTCAAATTAATCAGTGACGCCAAAAGAATTGTTGACGATGAGTACGTGAGAGCCCAAATTGACATGCTGGAAGTGGTAGGGCATACTGCACCTACTCTGGTCGGCTCTTTCATGACCAATGATCACTCCAAAGTTGATTTTGCAGGAGTGGATTTTGGGTGGGGAAAAGCGGAGTATGGAGGCGTTGCAGTGGCTGCGGACCCAAACGAATCAATGTACGTTCGTGTGCGCAGCACAAGTAGCGGAATCGAAAAGATCGTGGTTCCAATTTGTCTACCGACCACTGCCATTCAAACACTTCAGCAAGATCTCCGCTACGCCACATGCTAATGCCATGCCAGTTCGTTGCTAAAGATGGAGGTTTAGTCTTATTCGTCGCTAGTTAGTTCCGATTTGATGTATTTTATGCATGTTGTGTCAGCTTCCCTATACAGGTTAAGATGGAGATTTAGTCTTATTAGTCGCTGGTTTGGTTCCGATTTGATGTGTTTTATGTATCTTGTGCCAGCTTCCCTATACAGCATAAGTTGGTCGTGTCTTTTTTTCGTGAACTTGTCAAATTCTCTAATTCCTGAGCGCGAACTCCCGGAATGAAGAATTCAAGATTTAATAAACTTTCATTTTTGAATGCGAAAGCGTGGAATGAAAGCAGTGTTGCATGCAGGATAGTCCTTATCTAATAAATCTGAATATCAATTCATGGTTTACCAACAGGCTTCCTCGTTCAAGGTTGAATTTATTTAAATTTTACAGATAGTGTATGGATTTATGTATCTATATCAGTGGTCAAAAAATTCACAAGTAAAATTTAAAAGAAAATAATAGAGTTTAGAGGTTTGTTGCGTTAATTTACTGAAGGGATGTGTATTTCTTTACATTTTTTTTAAGTTAAAAATTATATTTTAAATAGAAAAATAATGTCAATTACAATAAAAAAATTGAATATATTGTAAAGTAATTAAAGATAAAAAAAAATGTATGGGTAAGATGTTAAAGCTTATAATTTGGTTATCCACAAAATATTTTTATACCAATTAATATTGACATATATTTAAAATATGTTTAATAAAAATACATTTAATTTATATTGTAAAATATATGGATGTACATGTTATATAAAACATTTTAATGTCAATTGCTTATATATTATATATCATTTAAATAAAATTAAGTATATATCATGAAAAATTAAGTTTTTATGGTTCAAATGTTTATTTGATCCTATGTATACTCTATTTAGCATTCAAAAATACAATTTAAACAATGAAAAATAACACATTGTATTTTACACTGTAAAGAAGTTTGCACCTAAAGTAATTTGATCCCTCTAAACTCATGTTAGATCTGTACTGAGATGGATCTATGCTAGTAAATAATGGTGGTAGCCAACATATAAATGTACTACCAAGTTTATAAAGTAAATTGAAATATTTTTACCATATAAAAATTATACACATTTTATTAATACTCTAAATCTAAAATAAAAATATAAAAATATTTTTTTTCTAATTTTTGTTAATTTTATTTCTCTTTACAACTAACATATAACATAAAATTATATTGCTTCACATAAAAATTGAAACCATACTTTCTTAGAATGAAGTTACTTCACACAAATAAATATTACACTCTTTTAAAATTAGGTTACTTCACATAAAGATTTAAATATTGCCTTTTAAAATTTTATTACTTCACATAAAGATTTAAAATATTGCCTTCTTTTAAAATTTTATTACTTCACGTAAAGATTTAAATATTGCATTCTTTTAACGGAAAGAAGCTCACCCAGTCGTGTCTGTCGAGGACAGCTCAAAACTTGGCGGTTATTATTATTTTTGTATTATATCTATATCTTTGCGTGCGCACTTATATGCGTTTCCTCGGTTTGGGTGATATCATATCATACAACAATACCAAAAACTCTTCGCTTTCTAAAACTTAATCATTCCAAATAGCGTAGGAGAAAACTTTCTCACTGTCCAAAATTTAATCATTCCAAATAGCGTAGCAGAAGGGGCTTCCACAACAATGTAAATTTCGTCCACATTTCGTTGAAACTTTATACGCAGAAAGGTTATAAATTTCGTACATATTTCATTTTATAAAATTCATGTATCAACGTAATTCTCGTTAAAATTTGAGTTATAAACAAGTTTAATTATAATATTGATTATGGTTGGGAAAAAAATTATGATGAGGAATTTTGTTTATTTAATTTATTTAATGGTTATAAAATTAAAATTTAATAGTTTTTTTTTAATTATGAGGTATTTAAATCATTTTGTAAATTAGTTTTTTTTATCTTATGGTGTAAATTGAAAAATGTCTTTATATTCTGGTTCTTGCTATTATATCAATTAATGAAATTCATAATCATAACATTAACTTCATTGTATATCTAAATCATGTGATTAAAGCACATTTAAATTAAAAAAGTTCAAACCCTCATTAAAAATTTACCATGTTATTTGTTAAATGCCACGTATTACCATTACAAAGAAATCGAAAGATAAAAAAAATGTTGTGACACATCAATGTTGACATCACCATCTATTTCAATTTAGCTTGGCAATCAACAACAATTTCAATTTCACTTTGCCATCACTTACCGTTTCAATTGGCCTCGTCCATCCAGATAACCACACATTAGATAAAGTGTCACCCGAGGGATGTAATATAGTGTATGTCCAAAACGATGCTTGTAATGCAAATTGATAGAGTTGTAGGAATGTGAGGGATGAATGCATGATCACCTCAAATACACAGAAAGAGTTGTTGGTGATGATTTTAGATTGCGGCGTCATTTTTGGCTTGGGAGAGAGAGCATTGATAATTTGTTGCAACTATCATATGTGTATTACTTCCTCACAAATCTACCCAAGTAACTAGCCAACCGGGGTAAACATGCGATAAGAGGCTACTATGATTGGATTCGACCTCTTATGTGACCTTAAGGAAGTGAAATCGACGGAACACATCAACCAACCTATCCACATCAATAATGGAACCCTCAAGGGACATGTCAACCACTCAAACATCATGTCCCTGGGTCCCACTGATGTTTTGGACATCTTAAGTCTTAGTTTCTCTCATGCTATAGGCATGAGAGCGTCCAGAAACCCAAAGTCGCTCTCACAGGCTTTCCTGCCAATGTCTAGAGACCCAATTTTCCAGTGTTATGCCAACGTCCCCAAGATTTAAGCCATTTTTTCAATCCCAGAGCCCAGGTCACTACCCAGAATGAAATGATAACTTAGGAGTAGTAAAAGAACAAGGAAACAATGATGCATGAACAGTAAGTTAAACAAGACCTTAATCAAACCCCTATTATCCTGACAGAAATTTCGTAAACATGTTGCAAGCATGTAATCTACATGTGTAACCAACAAAATTAAATATAGGATCTTGTGTTGATATGAGGATCGCTAAGAACCATTGTTCCCTCATTCCATTTTCTACATTACCATCTATTAGGCCATAGATACATTATCCATTCATTTACAAGCAAAACATGTTGAGAGCCATACATAGTTGTTGTCATAAAACACTTGTAAACCAACATAATAACAACAAAAATACTCATGAAAGTACAACCATATAAACCACATATGATCCATCAAAATGCTCATATAAATACAAGGAGAAATAACCTTTCATTAATGATGCAAAAACGAAATCTGAGACGAGACTCCCATGTTCCACCCAACCATAGAATGGTTGAGCCAAATCTCTCTTCAGTTATTCACCCCGTGCCATATTCCAAGCATGAATGTGGGACTCAAACCAAAAGAACCAACGAGGGCATACTGAGGCTAAACCACCTCACCCTCATCAATAGACACCAGGCTTTACCTTAATCCATCCCGGATCACTAGGCCAACACAACGAACACACCATAACAGGCTTTACCCTGATCTCCACCCAATCACTAGGCCAAACAAGCATGGATGCCACTAGATTTATCCACCTACACCGTGAGGAATTTTCCTGTCTCCTAATCTCTTAGGATTTATTGCAATCCAAACCTAGATCACTAGGCCCTAAACCAAGACCCACTCTCCAAGCTTTACCACATATCCCAAAACTGGTATTACTAGGCCCAATGGAGAGCAAACCACTTCTTGGCTTTATCATATATCTTTCCATTCATCGGAAAGGATTCCTAAGCACATCAAGGAAACACAATCATGGTTTTACCGCAACCCACAATCTGGCTCAAGGGTCACTAGGGTAGTGGCTTTACCGTGATCCACAATCTGGTTCAAGGACCACTAGGCCATCTGCTCTATCATTCGTAGATCCACCCCACTTAGCTTCGAATCCATTCGGCAATCTAGCTCAACCAAAGCATGAGAACTCCATCACACCATGGTTTTCCGGAGATGGCAAGGCTAGGCTGAAAACATTGTTACACCTAACAAAACCCATGCCACAACAGTAAAAGAAGCACATGCAATACCATGCATGCCAACTCTAGCAAGGAAAATACACACGCAAATTGATAGCTTCAAAGAATCATCTTGTAGTTGCTTGATCTTTGCTTCCTCTTGCCTTCTTTTCCTTTCTTGCTCCAATGCCAAAATGCTCCAAGAAAACTCTAAGTTTCCAAGAGTGAGAGAGAGAGAATAATGAGAGAGATCTAAAACTCAACTTACAAAAGGTTACCAACTGAT
This sequence comes from Pinus taeda, assembly GCA_000404065.3. NCBI lineage: Eukaryota > Viridiplantae > Streptophyta > Pinopsida > Pinales > Pinaceae > Pinus > Pinus taeda. The sequence goes on along the minus strand of APFE030939423.1, from coordinate 58,580 downwards.
CATGAGAAACCTTTTTATGAATGAGGCATCTATTTTCTTCATTTTCCAATATTTTCCTTTAATTTCCTCCTCACATGAAACCTGCAACCTTTCACCTCCTTTTTCTCCTAATTTTCTTAGCCATAATAAACCAAATGAACACCCCCTAAGATGTCTTCCCCAACATTCAGCTTGGAATAAGTGTCCCATCAACCGTGGTTATTATTTTGCCTTTATTTACTTTTATTACATGGAATTTTCACTAGGGCTATTACAATATGTATGTAATTGATCCTTAAATTGTTTACATCCTCCAAATTATGAATAAATATGTGTAGAGATTTTCAGATTTTGATTATTTTTTAGATTAATAGACCATAACCAAATTTCAAGGAATTAGGATGTTAAGAGGCCCTAGATGACGAATATGCATCATTTTCCTATTGCAAAATCATAGTGTTACACTTCTTGATATTGAAGGTGATCCTTCATGCACTCACCAAATCCCATATGGCTTAAGTGAGTGAGATTTCCATGGTCTTCCATGAAGTTAAGGATTCCCATGAAAATTGAAGAGTTTTATATTAAAAAATGAAGGGTTTTAGATTAAGAACACCGATAGACGTTCGCCTATTAGAATTGGGCAATTTAATCATTTTGCTAATTAATATTTTTTATCTGATGGTCTAAATTGAAAGATTCCAGTATATTCTTATCGTCACCACTACATCAATGAATGGAATTCATAACACTAAATTCCTTGCATATCTAAATCATGTGATTAAAGCATGTTTAAATTAAAAGTTTACAAACCCCTCATTAAAAATTTATCATGCCATTTGTTAATTGCCACCTATTCGGATTAAGAAGAAGTGAAAAGATTAAAAAATGTTGTGACACATATCAACGTCACCATCACCAATCATTTCAATTTATCCTAGAAATCACCACCAATTTCAATTTATCCTTGCCATCACTTACCGTTTCAATTGGTCTCCTCCATGCAGATAACCACACATTAGATGAATTGTCACCAGGGGGATGTAAGATAGTGTATGTCCAGAACGATAATTGCAATGAAAATTGATAGAGTTGTAGGAATGCAAGAGATGAATGCATGATCACCTTATAGACATGGGAAGAGTTGTTGCCAATGATTTTAGACTGTGACATCATTTTTGGCTTGGGAGAGTGAGAATTGAGAATTTGTTGCAGCGATCATATGTATGTAATTGATCCTTTAATTTTTTATAGTGTACAAATTATTCAAAAGAAATGTGTAGATATTTTCAAACTTTGATTGTTTTTTAGATTAATAGGTCATTACCAAAGTTCAGGGAATTAGGATGTTAAGAGGCCTTGGATGATGAATATGCATCATTTTCTCGATGCAAAATCATAGTGTTTCAACTTCTTTATATTGAAGGTGATATCTCATGCACTCACTAAATCTCATATGACTTAAGTGGTTGATATTTCCATGGTCTTCCATGCATTCAAGGATTCCCATGAAAACTTGGAAACCTTGTGGCAAGAAGAGTTACAAGTAAATATAAATTTGTTGGGTTAATGTTTTTATGTTGATTTATTAATATGGCAAGAAATAACTCCACGGGATTTATAGTATTAGAGGACTGAGAAATATAACTAAGTAAATTTGGGAAAATATAAGATGTAATAGTCTAGATAATTAAAACACCAATGTAAAACACAACATGTCTATTTGATGTTGGAATTTTCATTCAAGTTAATCTTTAGAGTAATCTCTACCTCTAATGTGTTTAATTATTGTGTGATTATGATTATCTATTTACTTATTTCATTCTGGTGGTAATTAATCACGACAAAATTAATGCTCATTCGATCCATTGGCAAGACTATTACTAAGACCCCTTTGTTTAAGGGTTATGATTAAAGTGTTTATTTTTGCAACCTCATTGTTAGAATATATATGCATATACATTGATGTTTCATTACTTCAATGATTCCTTTTGTAATTCCCTTTATTCCCTTTAATTCATTGGTTTATTTTGCTAATTCCCTTTATTCCATATGTACAAGATGGAGATGGAGATATCTCACTCTTAGTGACGATGATGGGATCCCTGTGACAATGTGTTGTCTAGATAGAATGGATTTTGTTTGTTCCAATAATTATAATGATTCATTATTAATTGTTGCTAGGTTTCCTTTTACAATTATAAAGAGTATCTAATTGAATTAGTTAAGCAGGGAAAACTACAACATATGGAACATATTTCTTGTCATATTCAATATATTATTAGGATTTTTATTTTCCAAATTGGAGGGGAATGATTTATAATGATACATAAATACTTCAACAAATTTGAATGGAAAGAGTACAACAAGTTGTTTATCATACTAGATGAAACTAAATTCCTTTGGGTCATTTATATTTTAGGTTTTTGTCTCTTTGGAATAAGGAAATGGTGATATATAACGTTAATAGTTAATAATTATTCAGATGATATTTTAGTGAAATTTATTCCAAGCTCAATGGAAGAGTCTATAAGAAAATTTTGCTCAGTTCGCATCTTCATTATGATATTATGTTCATTGTATTATGTGGTAGTGATACAGTACTTGTATGACAAAAAGAATTGAAAATGCAAATCATTAATATAACTTCTGAAATCCCTGAAGTTATAAAAATGACAAAGATTCAAGTGCAGTGTCAGCTATAGTATTTAGATAAAACTTAAAAGACAATAGTTTTTATTTTATACAATAAGTAGCAACCTTCGAGTTTGTAATTTGCAAGGGGATATTTTGTTCACAATCCAAGAAATCTAGAACAATGCAAATATTGATGTGAGGTTTGAGATGTAAATCTCATAGCTAATTTTTTTTCATGTTTCATGTGTTTTGTATGGTGTTTATCAATGAGTATCAGAGTCATACATAATGATCTATAAAGGTGTCTAGGTTGGGAATTTGAAAATAGATTAATTCTTCTAATTTGAACTATTTTATTTTATTAATGGTATTGAATATTTTATTTACTTTTTTAATGTGCCTCTTTTAAAAGATAGTAAGAGTTGATAATTTAGCAATCCATTATAATGCTTATATGTTTTGATAGATTGAATATTATGTATCATATATTTTTATTATATTTGTTTATAAATATATTATTATTATTATATTTTCTACATGGTTGCCATGAGGGAGCAAAGAGATTTCCCACAGGAAGGTCGAGACTTAGAGGGAGTCTAGTTCCAGAGGGAGCAACCCTCTGGCAGCTAGTGCTTTAGGATCTAGGGAGATTGGACCCATTATTGCAGTAGTTACAATAATAGTACGGAAGCATCAATAGAGTAGTAGAAACAACAATATCAGTATATCAGAGTTCACTTTGTATGCAACTATACCTCTAGGAGTGATGTGGAGCAATGTAGAGCCTTAGTCCCAGAGTTTCAAAGATTTGGGCAAGGTCCATGGGATAGCAAAAACAGTTGCAATATACTCTTCTCATGGATCATTACCCTTCCTACAAGGGCCCACAATATTTAGTAGCAAAAGTATCAGTGTCAGTTGATGCAGTCATATCTTAGGCGACAATTGCAGGATAGTAGCAGTCAAAGACTCAGGAGACGTTTGTAGCTCAGTGTAACAAACTTTGGGGTAAATGTGCATATAAAAAAAAACATAATAGGAACAAAAATACAATAAACATATCAGCCATCAAAATCCATATATACATCAGTACATTTGCACATGAAAATCAAAGGAATGATTTTTTTTTTAATTAATAAATGAAATGAACCAACTGGAGATGGGACTACCATGTTCCACGAGACCATAGATTGGTTGAGCCAAGTCTCTCTTCAGCCAATCACCCCAATGCCATATTCCAAGCATGAATGTGGGATCTCATAGAACACGTCAATCAAAACTCATCCAAGGCTTCCAGAGGCCACCCACCTCAATCCATCAAATAGTGATTCCACCTCATGGTCGGACATCACCAAAAACCATCATCATATTTGTCTCCATCCAAGCCTTCCAGGGCTTCCAGAGCGTTTTTCCAACCAAGGTTTCCAGAACTAATAACTCAACCCACAACTTTTACAAGGCTTCCAGAGTGTTTGCCCCACCAAGGCTTCCAGGACTAGTAACTCAAACCTCCAAGGGATTCCAAAGCATTTATCCAATCCGGTCTCCCAGGACTAGTAACTCAACCCAAGCTGTTACAGGGCTTCCAGAGCATTTTTTCAACCAGGGCTTTTATGACTAGTAACTCAACCCAAGCTATGGAAAAATGAGAACCAACCAAAACAAAGCAATGAAAGTAAACCTACAATCACCATGGCTATCCAAGAAATGGCAAGACTAGGCAATCCACTGTCAATCGCAGACATCCTCCATGCCAATGACAGATCATAACCAAGAAATCACATGCATGTACCATGCATGCCAAAACTAGTGAAGAAATCATACGTGCAACTCGGTACTTGCAAGAAAATCTGATGTAGTTGTTGATGTTGATGACTTGCGCTTTCTTGCTCTTCCTTTGCCTTCTTGATCCAAGAATCCAAGTATGCCACACCCTCCAAGAGTGCTCCAAGAAAACTCTAAGTAGCCAAGAGTATGAGAGAGAGAGAAAGAATAATGAGAGAGCTCCAAAATTGAACTAACCAAGTCTTGCCCACTGATCCTCATAAGCCTTTTTATTAATGAGGCCTCTATTTTCTTCATTTTCCATTATTTTCCTTCAATATCCTCCTCACATGCAACATGTGACCTTTCACCTTCCTTTCTCCTAATTTTCATTATTTTCATCAATAAATGTGCCACAATATCTTTTTTGCCTCTTTAATTCCTTAGCCATTGCCTTTGCCAATTTCCTTAGCCATAAACAACCAAATGAACACCCCCTAGGATGTCTTGCCCACCATTCAACTTGGAATACGTGTCCCATCATCTGTGGTATTTATATATATTTACATGGAATTTTCACTAGGGTTGTTACAGAACCCTCCCCCTTGGGGAACACCATCAACCTATGACCAACAAAAATTTTGAAAACAAAACGTATTGCCCACAAAGATTTATAACATAGCTCGTTGCAGTATTTACAATGAAAGATCTGCTCAAAATCAAAACATCATGACAATATGACAACATACTGCATACTCGAGCTTTATAACATAGCTCATTACAGTATTTACAACGATCATCCTACTTAAAAACTCATATGACATCATAACATCATGATAACATAACCACATGATAGCATAATAACATAACACCCATACCACATAGTGGAGCCTTATAACACAACTCGTTACGATATTTACATCCATAAACGGGTGTACATATAAAAACCTCATCAAAATATATATACTAAAACATATGCCAAATAATATACCAAACATATATCAATCATACACTAATCATCATATAGCATTTATCAAAACATCATAAAGCATGTGTTAAAACATCATATAGCATGTATCAACCAACATAAAGCATATATCAAATCATCATAAAGCATATATCAACCATCATAAAGCATATATCAATCACCATAAAGCATATACTAAAGAAACATAAATCAAATACTAAACCATCATAAAGCAACTAACAAACCACCAAACCACCATATCAAGCTGCTAATTCTTGTAGTTGATCTGAACTACCCAATCCGGCATTTCATGAATTCCTGTACCAAACACATAACTTCCATTAGATTTGAAATAATTTGAAAATAAATTCACATCATACCTCATTGGTAGCTCGTCAATAAGGTGCATTTTCAATCATGTTCACTTCCTGTCAGAAGAAGTCAAACTAGCATATTTGACCAAATCAACATATATAAAGATATCACATTAGGTTATCGCAAACACAACCATCATAGATCAAAATCATAAATCACATGTAACGATCATAAACCAAAATCAAAGATCACGTATAATCATCATATACCATAGTGATAAATCTCATGCATAATAAAATTGAATTAAAATACAGATACCTATCCTTCATCGTTCCTTACTTCTACCTTTGTTCTTTTGCATAGACATCGAATCGATTGCCACACCCAATAAACACCCAATGCCTTCTCCTCTACCAGTTGCACATATGCATAGTGTGCATCACACACATACAACCATACCTTACACACAACACCATGAAATACATGCACCTACACCTGGCGTACAACACATACACCTACAACCAGTGTACAACACAGTGCATCCATCTATACCCGATGTGAAATACCACCCATTACATGTACCTACACAAATCGCAACACAACGAATACACAAGATGCAATGCCACAACTACATGATGCACATACATAATATCACATTCCCATAAAACAACATGGATGACATGCACACAATACCACACGTACACCAATACCATATGTACACAGTACCACCGATACACCGCACCACCTACACAAGGTGTGCACGACATCACATGTACATGGCACGACCTGCACAATGTGTACACAACACCACATGTACACTACACCACTATATAATGTGTACACAATACCACATGCAGGACATGTACGCGACACCACATGTACACAGCGCCACATGCACAACATGTACCTAGCACCACATGCACACAGCGCCACTTGTACAATATGTACATAGCACCACACGCACATGACACCACTTGTACAATCATGCACACCACACCATATGTACATAGTACCAATGTACCACATGCACACAACACCACTTGTACATAGAATTGCACATCCAACATGTATATAGCATCATCTATACACAACACTGCATATCTAACATGCGCATAGCACCATATGCACACAACACCGCATATCCATCATGCACATAGTACAATATATACATAATACCGCATATCCAACATGTACATAGTACCATTTAAACCTAGTATTGAATATGTAACATTCATACAACACTATATGTACCATCCTATACATAACACTGCATAAACAACATGTACACACACTATAAATACACAACACCGCATGTGAACACATCATATATGAAACATGTACAACATATACAGTATATGCACAACAGTAGTACCACACATCCAAAACCATATTGTCCTTACCAAGAAACCTTTCTTCTGGTGTCATACCCATGCTTGTCCCTAGCATGTCGCAAACCACACTACTTTCACTTAGCTAATGTATCCTTCAACATTATATGTCATAACATAAACATAGGCATAACACAAGTATACACTATCAATTCATATCCACATGATACTAACCTCGTATATTTGTCATGACTACTCTTCCCAATTGATTCCTCGTAAGACCAGGAACCTCTTCATGTTGTTCTCCTACATAAGCAATCATTCCTCCACAAGAATGATCCCTGACAACCCCATCAGACAGTAACATAGATACACAGATACATACATACATATATAAATGTTAGCATAAAACAATCATGATCCTGTCAGACAACAACATACATTCACACATGTATACATATATAAACTTCAACATAATCATGATAAAAAAATAATTACCAGATAACATAAGGTCTAGGTTAAGAGAAATTCCTTACTTATGCACAGGCATTGTGAGAAATATTTCCCAACATATCCAAAGAATATGACACCTCTAATCCATTTACTTTACCTTTTCTAGTTACCTTTCTCATGTCTACACTACTTCTGTCCATTTACCACAATGGACCCAACCAGTCCAATCGAATGTCATAGTCTTACCTTCCACTGTGCTTACTCATACACCAATCTCCATCTGAGTCTTACATCATCTCTTGGGTACCACATAGCTCTCCTCGAGCTACAGTAACTTTCCTCTTTCCCAACCAATTCCCAAGGCTCAAAACGTAAAAGGAAAGCCAAGAAACAAACAAGAAGAAGAACATAAAAACCAATAACAACATGACCCCGCAAACAAAGTGGTATGGCCATACATTAGACATAAACAAAGCCGCAAATCAAGATCAACAATTCATAAAAGACCAAAACCACAAGATTAACAACAAACATCATGACTCAATCCCCATGGTTCTCAGGGAAATCTCAACCCGAGCATTCTTCAATATTCCATGGCAAGCTCTCTTTCCATGCAACTCCCTACATAATTCTCACACATGTCAACCACATGTTCCAAATATCAAGACAATCATATTTATCAATTTGAAATCAACTTTTACAAACAATCATGTCATAATCCATGGTCATTAGACATAATGCTACAACTATCAACTACATTCAAGTACATATCAACTGTCTCAACACATACATGTTAGTACAATAATCTTAAAACAAATCATTTGAACACATACTCATATTAAGCAATTCATCAATCATTCAACCACTTGCAAACATACCATGCTATATAAATCAATTAGATGACATAATAGGCACCAAACAATCAAATACCAAATAAATGAGATAATCAACTATGAAACACCAAGTATAATACATAAGAAAACTCACACCTTAATGTATATCAGGGGAGGCTATCTTGTCTACACAATAACGCTAGGTTAGCATGATACAACTTCACAACACATCAACTCAAACATAAATCATGATATCCCTAACAGTAACTAACTAACATGTTCTCATCACAAGCTCATAAGCATTTTTCGTTCATGGATAACAATCACATATGTATGATTAAATCTAGATTAGTATGACACCAAATCAAAAATGCGTCGGCTCATACCTAAATATTGCGACCATAACCATCTGCATAGGCCAAACTAGGTTAGCACAATACATATAACATCAAGATCTTCAATGTAATGAACATAACCATCACACATGACCAATCCAAATTACAACATCAAGATCTCAATGAAGTAACCCTAATCATCAAGTTAATAGCATATACACTCATCAACAAAATATAACCTAATCATCACATTACCTAATATAAAACAATAATAGCAATGCATACAACTACAGCTATCATTCTTGACTATCCGACACATGTGCATATAACTACACTAATCAACCAACATCTATCATGAATGTAACCATAACATCAAAAGACATGTACATAAACCTAATGTATATAAATGTAATGCATATAAACCTAATGCATATACAATCCTTAACTTACATACCTGCATGTCGAACATACAATACCTGTATGACAATTTACTCTTGCCCCAAATTCCAATGTTGTAACCTCATTATAATGATCTGCATCTCCTGCTCTATCTCAGCCAACACATTAGCATCATAAAATACAATAGCACCATGATGACCTAAATTGCATACAATGACTTCACAAGGCATGTTACCTACTATACATGCATAATCATAACTAAGACCACACATGCATAACAACAACCATTACTCCATTGTGCACATTGCCACATGCAACCAACAATATGCATAAGCAATGCCAAATCAACTACACCTACGCATAAACGCATGTAATCGAACATAAGCGATCAATTGCTATAATCAACCTACAAGACTAGTACATGTAATCAAAATATTAAAAAATGTAACCTAACATACAAGGATGTAAGTAGGTATTGTGAAATCAACATGTAAGCGACATATAATTCATACACAGTCAGTCACATGTTCTAAAAATAAAGACATTGTGTCTATTGATTTGAAATCACCATTCACCAATATAACAACCTATAAGCATACCCCATTACTATCCATGGTCCACACTAAGGTAGAAGGAGAAAGTTACTATAATGGTCTAATCTCCAATTTATGGAAATGGAATCTCCAAAGCTCTACTAAATTTAACCACACTTGAAAAGAAATTGATTTTTATTTCTCATACATTGGTATGAGACTAAGCCAAAAGAATTTCCCTTATTCCACTTGTAACATAATAACTAAAAACATGCCACTTTTCCATTTCCTTGCATGCAAATTTCAATTTTTTTGCATGCAACCTTTCAAATTCCTTACATGTAAATCTTCAACTTCTTCGCATGCAAATAGGTATAGATCAGCTACATCATATTATCATACTACAATACTATCGCATCCAAGAAAAAATAACATTTTCTTCAAACAATTACCATACTTTTACATTTTCCACAAACAACTACTATACTATTACATTTGCATGTAAGCATTTATTCAAACACTTTACATGGAATTATCCCTCACTATGATTCAAGTTTCAGCTTCTGAGATTTCATAGATGAAAAGTTATAACAAAAATACCAACACAATCTTATTTGGTGCACAATTCTAGGAGTATCTAGAAAGCTCGACTTCCACTACTCATATCTCCTAAAATATAGCGAATGAATACCTGAAATTTTTATCACAATATGGGATTTCCCCTCATTATGGAAAAAATCTCAGCTCCTGAGTGCCCATAAGAGAAGCTATAACGAAAATGACAATATGACCTGTTTGAGGCCTAATTTTAGGAATATTCAGAAGGCTCGACCCCCTCTACTCATATCTCCTAAAATATTGCGACCCAATATTTGAAATTTCTACCGCATAATCAGTGGTATGTTGCCTCAATGTGGAAAAATGTTCAGCTTCTGAAAGCCTACAGAAGATGAGTTATTGCAAAAATGCCAACATGACTTGTTTAAAGGTGCATTCAGGAAGGTCGTCTTCCTTAGATCATAATTCCTAAAGGATTGTGAACTAGTATCTGAATTTTTACCACATTATCAGTGGGATTTACCTTCAGTATGTACAAATTTTCAACTTCTAATATTCCACAAAAGAAAATTTATAACAGATATGACAGAAAGGTTTAAAATTTAACCTTTGTTCTTCATTTTACCTATGATAGAGCTAATCTAGTCTGAGTGTTTGAACCATGCTTTGATACCACTCTGTAACAACCTTCGGGGTAAATGTGCATATAAAAAAAAACATAATTGGAACATAAATACAATAAACATATCAGCCATCAAAATCCATATATACATCAGTACATTTGCACATGAAAATCAAGGGAATTTTTATTATTATTAATAAATGCAATGAACCAACTGGAGATGGGACTACCACGTTCCACCCGACCATAGATTGGCTGAGCCAAGTCTCTCTTCAGCCAATCACCCCCGTGCCATATTCCAAGCATGAATGTGGGATCTCATAGAACACATCAATCAAAACTCATCTAGGGCTTCCAGAGGCCACCCACCTCAACCCATCAAACAATGGTTCCACCACACGATCGGACATCACCAAAAACCATCATTAGATTGGTCCCCATCCAAGCCTTCCAGGGCTTCCAGAGCGTTTGTCCAACCAAGGCTTCCAGAACTAGTAACTCAACCAACAATTTATATAGGGTTTCCAGAACATTTGTCCAACTAATGCTTTCAGGACTAGTAGCTCAACCCATCAAGGGATTCCAGAGCGTTTTTCCAACCAGGGCTTCCAGGACTAGTAACTCAACCCAAGCTGTTACAGGGCTTCCAGAGCATTTTTTCAACTAGGGCTTCCAGGACTAGTAACTCAACCCAAGCTATGGAAAAATGAGACCCAACCAAAACAAAGCAATGAAGTTAAACCCACAATCACCATGGCTATCCAAGAAATGGCAAGGCTAGGCAATCCATTGTCAATCCCGGCCATCCTCCATACCAATGACAGATCATAACCAAGAAACCACATGCATGCCAAAACTAGTGAAGAAATCATACATGCAACTCGATACCTGCAAGAAAATATGATGTAGTTGTTGATGTTGATGCCTTCTTGCACTTTCCTGCTCTTCCTTTGCCTTCTTGCTCCAAGAATCTAAGTATGCCACACACTCCAAGAGTGCTCCAAGAAAACTCTAAGTAGCCAAGAGTATGAGAGAGAGAGAGAATAATGAGAGAGCTCCAAAATTGAACTGACCAAGTCTTGTCCATTGATCCTCATAAGCCTTTTTATTAATGAGGCATCTATTTTCTTCATTTTCCATTATTTTCCTTCAATTTCCTTCTCACATGCAACATGTGACCTTTCACCTTCCTTTTCTCCTAATTTCAACTATTTTCATAAATAAATGTGCCAAAATATCTTTTTTGCCTCTTTAATGCCTTAGCCATTGCCTTTGCCAATTTCCTTAGCCATAAACAACCAAATGAACACCCCTTAGGATGTCTTGCCCACCATTCATCTTGGAATACGTGCCCCATCATCCGTGGTATTTATATTTTTTTACACAGAATTTTCACCAGGGTTGTTACACTCAGAGACACAATTGATTCAATATTTTGGATGCTTCTCAGTTACAGTTGTTGTAGTAGCAACAACAACAGTTAGGGGGGTGTTAATTGTGTTACACTACATTCCTATAGATGAGAAAGATTGGGGTTGTTTAGATACATTTTCTTGCTAAGATGGAGTGTTAAATTGTAGCAAGAAAAGGCTTCATTTGACTTGTGCCTTAGACAAATGAGGACATTTGAATTTTCACATGAGAAGAATGACTTGAGTTGCAGTTAGCAGGAGTGACATGGCCAGGTCACTTAGTTAAGTCAGTCAATTTGAGTTTGTGGGAAATAAGTAGAGTTGTGCGTGAGTTGATTGCTAAGATCTAGCAATCTAATGGATTTATAGTTACTGAAATTATGTTATCTGAGCTCTAGTCATGAATAGAGATAATATGATTTCAATTGAGTAGTTGTAACTACTGTTAACACACTGATCTCTCACTTAACTAGTTAGTTTACTAAAAATATCCCTAGTCATGCATGCAATTCGAATTGCCTAGTTGAGTGGAGGGGAAAGACATAATTGTATTTATTATTATATATTATTAAGTGTATGAAATTAGTATGTAGAACATAGCTAATTTCCTCATAATTGTGCAAGGAAATAGGAGTGAGTGTAGGAATGCGAGTGCAGGAACACGAGTGCAGGTTGAGCTTCAAGGATTAAAGTTGTCATTGTAATAGATCAATTGTCCAATCTGATATAATACAAACAGAGGAGTGGTTTTCTCCAATTGGGTTCCCCAGGAAAAATATTGTGTTCATTGTGATTGAATGATTGCATGTGTTTCTATTGTATGTTTTCCCTTCCGCAGATTAAGTAGAAAAAATTTGTCTATTGTTTTTAGTCTAAATTCATTAGCAGCTTCAAATTTCAAGTTGTTTCTACAATGAAATTTGTGGATTGAAATCTATAAATTTAAAAAAAAATTGGTAGTTGAATTTATCTTGGTATTGTGATTTTCATTAATTTATGTCAATTGATTTAAATTTAGAATTATCCATGGTACTCCTAAAAATCCTATAAATAAATATTTTGATTTTTAGGATAATTTCTTAGTAAAATATTTTAGAAATAAAAATATGTTTAATAATAATATTGGATTTGTAAATACATTAAGCAATAATTTTTAATTTAAAAAAAAAGACGAATTATAAAACATAATAAATAAAATTTTATTAAAAAAACTCGATTTTAATCCGTAAAAAATTTAAAGATTTAAATTTGGACGGTGTTTCCATCCATTAATATAGGACAAAAATAAATACTAAATGTCCCAGATAAATATTAAATACATTCTAAATAATTAATAAATTATATATATTTTATTAAATAATTACTACAATAGCCCAAAACAGTAAAAAAAATTGGATAGTATCGCTCGATCAGTAATTTCCTTAAGAATAGGAGGGAATAGTATAGTGTGTTTTAAAAAGCCTAGGGAATGGTATAATGTGCTTAAAAAATGGGTATAAATGCAAACACCCAATAATAGGAGTATCGTTTTATTTCCAGGTAGTCTTAATTTTTTTGTTTCAAATATTATTCCATTTTAATAATGGGTTTCAGGTTGAGGTTTTAATATGAAGGTTTAGGTTTTAACAGCAGCTTTTAAGTTTTACCATGTTCATATTAAATTTTATAATAAATTAAAGTTATATTAAGTTAAACATTATTCAGATTTATATATTAATTTGTAATATAAAACTTAAAGTTTATATTATTTTAAATAATATATTAAGTTAATAGGGTAAGTTTAAAAAGAATGATTAATAATATTCATATTTTTATATTCAGTTTTCTGAATTCAAATGAATAAGAAAGTCCCTTTTGGTAATCAAATAAGAGAAATTTTTTGGTCAACCTTTTCGAACCAACAAATGGATTCATTATTATAATTATTGTAATATTTTAATATTAAATATTAATCATAAATATTAATATCAATATCAATTTTTATATAGCATTAATATTAATTATTCAAAACAATAATAATAATAGCAATAACAACCCATGGGGTGTAGAATAGATGGTGATGGGGTGTATTGTTAAGTCACTCCGTGATGTGAACGTTACTAGTTCAGAACTTTATGGGAAAAAATCTAGTCATACTAAGGGTTGAATAATAATAGCAAAAAAATCTAGTCATACTAAGGGTTGAATAATAATAGCAATAATAACCCACGGGATGTAGAATAGAATGGGGTGTATTGTTAAATCACTCTGTGATGTGAATGTTACTAGTTCACAACTTTATGGGAAAGAATCCAGTCATGTTAAGAGTTGGTGTAGACCAGGGCGAGAGTGATTCTCATGTGATTTTAGCAACTTAGATACCCCTCTGTCACAATTTCTCAATCCATAGATCAAGTTTGAAATCAAACTTAAACAAAATAATAATAACAATAGCATTTAAATTAATATTTAAAACAATAATATTAATAACATCATTGATCCAATATGAAATATTTTAGTATTAAATATTATCATTAATAATATTAATATTACTATTACTATCAGTTATTATAACATTAATATTGATTAATTCCAAAAAAACATTAATATTAAGTAAATTTAATGTTAATTATTAATAATAATAACACACTAAAACTAACATTCAAATTAGTAATTAAAAGAGAAAAATATCAATCAATTAATAACAATACAATATGAATTATGTTAATCATATTAATTAACTATAATAATTTTGAAATGAATTAACCAATAACATTAATATTCTTAATAATTCCTAATTGAATTAATTACAATAGATTAATTTTTAAATAAAACATAAATTAATATTATTATATAATATTATATTAATATTATTATTATAAATAGTAATTAAATATTATAAATGAATATTAACAAATATTATTTTTTTAATAATTTAAATAATATAAAAAATTTATTAATAATAAAATTTTTAAAAAACAATTTAAAAAATTCTAGTCCTCTCAAACACTATTTTTTTTATTAATAGTAAATTAGTAAGTATTAATGATATTAATATTGTTTTGATATAAATAGTATAAAGATTAATATTAATAAATATCATTAATAATATTTATATTTTAATCAAATGTAGTAATACAAACTCAATAATAGTCAAATATGGTAAAATAAACTTAACCATGATTTTAAATGATCAAACATTGCCAACATGATCAATCATTGTCATTCATCACTCATGCTCAACCATACACAATCTTAGTTAGCCATAGTCAACCATGATTAACCTTGCTCAACCATAATCAATGATGGTCAACCTTGGTCGACCATCGTCATCCCTCTCAACCTAGAAAACCCTTTGGTCTACCCATTCCTAATGGCCAACTAGGGTCAACCAAGATTAGAATGGTCAAACATGGTCAACCATAATAATAATAATAATAAGTTGAAATGTTGTAGAAATCTAACCAATGTTGCAATGTGATAATCATTTTCTCAATATTACATTACGTTGCAACGTATCCAACGTCACAATGTGACATTACAAAATTAGCCAACAACATTTACTAATCTTGTTGACCATGTTTGACTATGTTTGACTATGTTTGAGAGTTGACACTCTTCAACTTCAGTCAAACATAATCACCTTTTTAATAACATTGATTAATACTAATAATAAAACATATTCAACAACATTAGTCAAACATAGTCAAACAAATTCAACCATTAGTAAAACATAGTCAAACACAATGGTCAATTAAGGTCTCTATGGTAAATGATGGCCAACCATGATGAACAATAGTTAATCATGAGTAATCATTGTTAGCCAAGGTCAACCATGCCCAACCATGATCAACAATGGTCACTCATGGTGAACCAAAGTCATCTAAGATCAACATGGATAGAATGGTTAACCATGGTCAACCAAGGTCAACCATGGTTGACCATGATCAGCTGTGGTCGATCACGATCAACCATGGTCAACCAATATCAACCAATATCAACCATTATTAACCAAGATCAACATGGTTAGAATAGCCAACCATGGTCAGGCATGTTCAACCATAATGGCCTGTCACGATCTCTATGGCCCGAATGGTAGAACATGGCCAACCAAGATCAACCAAGATCAACCATGGTCAACCATGGTAAACAAGATCAACTAAGATCAATGATGGTCAACCATGATTAACCAAGATCAACCATGGACAACCAAGATCAAGCATGTTCAACCATTGACTTATAACATTAATAATCCCTTAGGCTTATAATATATATAATTTATTGTATTTATTAGTCCCAAGATTTTATAATACTAATATTAGGGTTTATAATCCTAGGGTTTAATATATTTATCTTAGGGTTTATAACCATAGAGTTTATAGCATTAATATTATGGTTTATAATATTGGTTTTTATGGTTTTAGAGTTTATAATATTCATATTATTAGTAATTTTTAATATTGTGATTTTGGAATGGTACAAAAATAATGTCCAACGTTGCATTGTGACAAACATTGTCTCAATGTGACAATCAATCTGACAATTGATTATCGTAACGTTACATTACATTGCAATTTATTCAATGTTGCAATGTGACATTACAAAATTGGGGTTTTATATTACAGTTTATAATATTGTGTTTATAATATTAGGGTTTATAATACGAATCTTAGGTTTTATAATTCTAGGGTTTAATATATTTATCTTAGGGTTTATAACCTTAGGGCTTATAATATTAATCTTATGGTCTATAATATTGGGTTTTATGATGTTAGGATTTATAATATTTAGTTTAATATTAGG
This sequence comes from Pinus taeda, assembly GCA_000404065.3. NCBI lineage: Eukaryota > Viridiplantae > Streptophyta > Pinopsida > Pinales > Pinaceae > Pinus > Pinus taeda. Next base: position 41,663 of record APFE030939423.1, on the reverse strand, counting down.
GTTTATTATCATGATGTTGGAATGGTACAAAAATAATGTCCAGCGTAGCATTGTGACAAACATTGTCTCGACCACATTAGTGTAATAGAAGAGTTTATAATATTAGTTTAATATTAGGGTTTATAATGTTGGATTAATATATAGATTAGTTTAATGGTCATCTAACTTTTGCCAAGGTTAATCACGACCAACCATGGTCGACCATAATGGTCAACTATTTTGGCCAATCATGGTTAACCATTATCAAACCATGTTTAACTATGGCCAACCATTATCAACCATTGTGAACCATGGTTAACCATGGTCAAATCTAGTTGAATATGTTCAACCATGGTCAACCATGTTGGTTAATCATATTGGTCGAGCATTATAATCAACCATTGTGGTCATAATATTAGGTTTTATAGTATACGGTATAATATGAGGGTTTCTAATATTGGGTTCAAAATTAGGGTTTATGATATCGTTATGGTCAACCATTATGGTCATCATATTAGGGTTTATACTATAGGGTATTAAGGTTTATAGTATTGGGTTTAATAGTAGGGTTTATAATATTGGGCTTATAATATTGCATTTAATATTAGGGTTTAATATTAAAGATTATAAAATAGGGAATCATAAATATATAAAGTGTTTATTAATATTAGGATTTAATATTAAATCCTTGGGTTTTTTTTAAAACCCTTGGTTTTAGATAAATTTAGTTATAATATATAATATTTAGATTATATTATTATATATATAGACACACACACACACAACTAATGTCTACCAAGGTTAATCATGGTCGACCATGGTCGACCATGGTCAACCAATATGACATTAGAATGGTTAGAATGACCAACTATAGTCAACCATAATGTTCAACCATGTTTAACTATGGTCAACCATTATCAACCATTGTGAACCATGGTCAACCATGGTCAAACCTAGTTTAATATGCTCAAATGTGGTCAATCATGTTGGTTAATCGTATTGGTCGAGCATTATGATCAACCATTATGGTCATAATATTGGGGTTTATAATATAGGGTATAATATGAGGGTTTATAATATTGGGTTTAATATTAGGATTTATAATATGGTTATGGTCAACCATTATGGTCATAATATTAGGGTTTATAGTATAAGGTATAATATTAAGGTTTATAGTATTGAGTTTAATATTAAGGTTTACAGTATTGAGTTTATAGTATTGAGTTTATAATATTGTGTTTGGATATTAGAGATTATAACATTAGGTTTCATAATATTATAAAGTGTTTATAATAGTAGGGTTTTATATGGAGTTTATAATATTAGGGTTGGGTGAAAATGCAAAAATGGGAAACACTTTTTGGAATTAGGGTTTCATGGTTAATAAGAGTTGAGAGAACTAATACTAATAGAAAAATTTATGAAAAAATATTACACACTACGTGTAATACTATACTTTTATATCTTAAATATTTTATTAAAAAATGATTGATAACTATGAAAATGTTGACAGATACCTAAAAATCAAAAATGTAAAAAAAAAGGACAAGTGTTACCTAGATTCACATTTTCACCCAGTTTATAATACTAAAAAGGTTTATAATATTAAGATCTAATATTAATCCCTTAGATTTATTAATCCCTTCGGTTTATTAATCCCTTCAGTTTATAATATTAATCAATTGGGTTTATAATATTAATCCCGAAAGTTTATAATACTAATCTTAGGGTTTATAATAATTAGTTTTATGATGTTAGGGTTTATAATATTCAGTTTAATATTAGGGTTTAATATCATAATGTTGGAATGGTACAGAAATATGTCTAGTGTTGCATCATGACAAACATTTTCTCAATGCGACAATCAATCTGACAACGATTATTGCAATGTTACATTACATTGTAATTTATTCAACATTGCAATGAAACATTTCAAAATTAGGTTTTGATATTAGGGTTTATAATATTAGAGTTTAATATTATTTCCTTGGGTTTATTTTCTTTGGTTTTATAACATTAATCCCTTCAATTTATAATATTAAGGTTTTTTATATTGGGTTTATAATATTGCATTTATAAAATTAATCCCTTGGGTTTATAAGCTTAAGGTCTATAATCGTAGGGTTTATAATACTAATCCTAGGGTTTTTTAATAATATTTATCCCTTGAGTTTATAATATTAATAATCCATTAGGTTTTTCAATACTTTGGGTTTATAATATTAATCCCTTGGGTTTATTATTATTAATCCTATGGTTTAATATTTTCCCCTTAGGTTTATTTTCCCTTGGTTTTATTCCACCTTGGGTTTATAATATTAATCCCTTGGATTTATAATCTTGCGGTTTTTAATATTGAGTTTATAATATTGCATTTAGAATCAGGGTTTGAAATGTTGGATGTTTAATATTGGGGTATATAATATTGAGCTTAATATTAGGGTTTAATATTGGTTTTATAATATCAGGGTTTATAATATTGAGTTCCTATAACATATCTGCATTTTAGTATAACGGCGTTTTGACATACTGTTGTGCGTCTTTAATATTGGCAGTTTATACATATTGGGTTTAATTATTAGTTTTATGTATCTCTAGGCGTTATGGATATATAATCATTAATCCAAGGGTTTATAATATTTGTCCCTGTGGGTTTTAATATAGCCTGTCCCTCTAGGTTTATAATATTAATCTTTGTTGGTTTATTATAGTTACTTTCCCTAGATTTTATTAGCAACCTATTAATTCCTTTGAATTTCTAACACTAGGGTTTTTAGTATTGGGGTTCTATATGTTAATGTTATCAAACAATTCAATCCCTGGAGTTTAGTAATCTTTAAATTTATGATTATAGGGTTATAACATACTATATCCTAGGGTTTTTTTATCTCTTGGGTTTATTAATACTTAATCTTAGTGTTTTATAATCCTTTGGGTTCTATAACTATAAATTCATGAAGTTTTATTTTCTCCTTTAGATTTATTTTCCCATTGGGTATATAAATTTAATTCCCTTGGGTTTTTAATTATTGATGGTTTTTAATCATTGGGTTTTATAATTATCACATTTAGTAAAGGGTTTGAAATGTTGGTGTTATAATATTGGGTTATAATCTTGAGCCGTGTTTCTATAATATATTATATGACCTAATATTAAATATTAATAATCCCTATAGGTTATTTAATATATTGTGCTTTATAATCTTAATAGTTTATAATATTTATCCCTTGAGTTTATATTATTAATAATCTCTTGGGTTTATATTATTAATCCTTTGGGTTTACTAATCCATTGGGTTTATTATTCACAAGGCTTTATAATATTAATCGCTTTAGTTTATATCATTAGTCTCTTCCAAGTTTATTATTAGGGTTTATAATACTAATATTAGGGTTTATAATATTAATCTTAGGGTTTACAGTATTAGGTTTGATGATGTTAGGATTCATAATATTCACTTTAATATTATGGTTTAGTATCATGATGCTAGAATGATACTTAAATGTGTTGAGCATCACATTGTGACAAACATTGTCTCAATGCAACAATCAATCTAAATATGATTGTCAAAATGTTACATTATTCTTATTAATAATGTAACATTTTAACCCTACAATTTATTATTATTAATCCTAGAATTTATTATTTTTCCATTTTGTTTATTTTCCCTTGGTTTTATAATATTAATCCCTTGGATTCATTAATCCCTTGGGTTTATTAATCCTTTGGGTTTATTATTATTAATCCTAGTGTTTAATATTTTTCCCTTAGGTTTATTTTCGCTTAGGTTTATAATATTAATCCATTTGGTATTATATATATATATATAATATATATATATATATATATATAATATATATATATATATATATATATTATATAATATATATATATATATAATATATAATATATATATTATAAAAGGAACGAGTAGTTTTATATTTATCAAACTCGAATTAGAGTAGGTCCTTTACATTAATAGATTGCTCCATTTCAAATATTTTCCAAAACTGTTCAAAATAGGTCATATAGCTACCCTATCTGTTCATTTCTATTCTCCTTACTACATTTAATCAATAAGTTCACCAAATACACCATTGATTTTAACAAACAAACAAAAACATTACATATGAATATATAGAAAAAGTTGATGCCCACCATCTCCTCAGAAGGACAAGCTTCCTAAGCCACTTTTTGTTGACCTCCATAGTGGGGATCACCACTTCCTCACTATGTTTTTTATCTACTTCCTTGAAAGACTAAACACCAGACAAAGACGCATATTCAAGCCCAAAGACTTTCTTCAAGACACCTACCATTGTTGATTCCATTGTAAATTCCAGACTATCCACTTTGAGGTTCAAGTTGATCAATTTAGTGACTAGAAGGTCCACAAACTTCTAAATATGTTTGACATCTTCCCAAATTCCAATGAATTTACTGGTCACCACTGAGAATTGGGAGAGACCTTCCTAAATGATTTGTTGCCCTGTTTTTTCAACCAACACTGCAATTTCCTCCTTGAACAAAACCATTTATTCCTTTGAGAGAGCATTGTTACCATTTTTTTCAGATGATACCATTTTGAAAGCTATCAACCCCTGAATTCATATCACTTTCATGTTTAAATTCTATATAAGACATTCCCAATCTGATCTTTTGAATGTGAACATCTCTTCTCTGAACACATTCGGTGTGAGACTCCATTCCTATTGTTGGCATTCCACCTGTAAATCTTCTTAATATTAATTGCCACTACTTTATGAAGGTATCATCTCTTCGTTCATTGGAGCGATTATTAAATTCCAATTCAAATCTGGTCCATTTGTCCCTTATCATGGTCTTAATCCCCTTCTACTTCCATCTAGTGTTATGATGTTCCTGTAGATTATCTCACTGCCTAAGAAAATATTGTCGTGCTTTGAATTGAAAGTGGTGTTTTAGTGAGTTGTTAGAGATTAATTCTAGTTTATTCGACTCCTTGGGAGTATTCCAACTTTGGTTTTCAACTTTCATGTAATATAATGTAAGGTCAGTTCTGCTTGGTCCATCAACATTATCCCTTGTTCTAGAGTGACTCCCTTGTTAGTGTGTTCGCCAACTGATTTATTATTTTCCTTGTTGACATGATAGAAATCATAGGAAACAAATTTATTTAGAAGCATCTTTATTCATTGGAATATAGGGGGAAATTTTGCTTCCATTGGTTTTCTTAATTTAATGCATCTTCGAATGATGATCATTGAGTCTCCAATCAAACTCATTTAATGAAATCACTTTACAAAAGAAATCTGTATCCCTTTTCATTAAAGGGCTAAGGCTTCGACTAGATTGTTCGAGGCTATTCTGAATCCTTAAGTGAACTTTGTATCTATTTCTCCATCGAGGTTATACAACACCCCTCCTCCTCCTTTCTCCCCAATCCCTTCAATTTATATTACTAATCCCTCATGTTTATAATATTTATCCCTTGGCTTTATTAATCCTTTGGGTTTATAATAGTAATCCCTTGGGTTTATTATTATTAATCCTAGGGTTTAATAATTTCCCTTAAGTTTACTTTCCCTTGGGTTTATAATATTAAAACCCTTGGGTTTATTTCACTTTGGGTTTATAATATTAATCCCTTGGATTTAAATATTGTAGTTTTTAATATTGAGTTTATTATATTGCATTTAGTATCGGGGTTTGAAATGTTGGGTTTTAAATATTGGGGTATATAATATTGGATTTCATATTAAGGTTTAATATCGTGTTTTATAATATTAGGGTTTATAATATTGGGATTATACTATCACACTTTGTATAAGGGTTTGAAATGATTATAATATTAATACCTTCGATTTATTAATCCTTTGCATTTATTATTATTAATTCTAGGGTTTAATATTTTTCCCTTAGGTTTATAACGTTAAACCCTTGGGTTTATTTGACTTTGTGTTTATGTTAGGTTCCTATAATACTAGTGATGCCCCCATTAATATTGTAGTTGTATCCCTTATTAATATTGTTGTGCACCTATTGTCCCCATATTTTTATTATTGTGCCCCATAGAATCCCTCTATTGTTATTTTTGTGCCTTTATATTATTATTGTTAGGTCGGCTTGGTTATATTGGGGCCCCTTAGACTCCTATATATAGAAAGGAGGTTTTGTCATTTGAAT
>APFE030939423.1:0-34023 GCA_000404065.3 Pinus taeda | reverse complement strand
AAACCAGGAAAGATAATAAGCTCTAATGGTATGACAAAGCTTCTAAAAAAGGAACAACGAGGTGTAATTGCACAATTATGTTCGCTAGATGTTTCCACATCGAAATCATCTATTTCTCCAGACTCCAAAAAGTCTTGGATAATCATTCCAAGGTATTTGAGACTCCCAAAGGTCTCCCACCTATTCGTGATCATGATCATGATATTCATTTGATTCCAGGAAGTTTTCTTCCAAACATCAAGCCGTACAGATATCCCTATGCCCAAAAGAGTGGAAATTGAACGTATGGTTGCATAAATGCTTGAGGCTGGTATAATTAAACCTAGCCAAAGTTCTTTCTCTACTCTAGTAGTATTGGTGCACAAGAAGGATGGATCATGGCGCATGTGTTCGGATTATAGGGAGCTCAACAAGCTCACTATTAAAGATAAATTTCCCATTCCCGTCATTGATGAATTATTGGATGAATTGCATGGATCAATTTACTTCACCAAGTTGGATCTTTGTTCAGGATATCATCAAATCAGAATGAAGACTAAAGACATTCCGAAAACACCATTTAGAACTCATGAGAGCCATTATGAATTTTTGGTCATGCCTTTTGGCCTTACCAATGCACCTTCTACATTTCAAGGTTTGATGAATTCCATTTTCAAACCCTTAGAAAATTTGTGTTCGTATTTTTTGATGATATACTAATCTACAACAAGTCTTGGAAGGATCATGTTGAACACGCTGACATGGTGCTCAACTATTGGAGGAGAAACAATTATATGCAAAAAGATCCAAATGTTTCTTTGGAGTACAAGAGGTGGAATATCTGGGTCATATTGTATCTCATGAAGGAGTTAAGGTAGACCCTAGCAAAATTAAAGCCATTAAGGAATGGGAAATCCCCACATACATAAAGCATTTGTGAGGATTTCTTGGGTTGACAAGGTATTATCGCAAGTTTGTTAAGAATTATGGGAAAATAGCAGCACCTCTAACAACATTGTTGAAGAAAGATGCATTTTCATGGACTCGAGAAGCAACAAAGGCCTTCGAATATCTTAAATAGGAAATGTGCCAAGCACCGGTCTTAGCTACACCAGACTTCACGAAAACCTTTATTGTGGAATGTGATGCTTCTAGAAATGGAATTGGTGCTATTCTAATGCAAGATGAAAGACCCATTGCTTTCGAAATTCGTCCAATCAAGGGAAAGTATTTACACAATTTATTTATGAGAAGGAAATGTTGGAAATAATACATGCACTTAAGAAATGGAGACCCTACCTAATGTGAAGACACTTCAAGGTAAAAACGGATCATGATAGCCTTAAATACTTTTTAGAACAAAGATTATCCTTTGAAGAACAACAAAAATGGGTCACAAAGATGTTGGGTTATGACTTTCAAATCATATACAAAAAAGGGAAGCAAAATGTTGTGGCAGATGCCCTCTCAAGAGAGGATGAGGATGTGGAACAATTGTTGTGCGCCATTTCTATTATACAACCTGATTGGATAAACAAAGCAAGGGAGGAATGGAAGAATGAAGAAGAAGTGTGGGAACTTATTCGAAAGTTACAACAAGATTTTAGTACATCTGATACATTTAGCTGGAAAAAATGATTTGTTATGGTACAAAGATCACTTATACCTCTGTAAGAATTCCCAACTCAAACAAAAGATTCTTCCAGACTTGCACGCTTCTCCCTTAGGAGGGCACTCAAGATTTTTAAAAACTTACCACAAGGTTAAGAGGGATATTTTTTGGGATGGCCTTAAATTGGATATTCAAAGTTTTGTAGCGGAACGTTTGGTATGCCAACAAAATAAAGTTGAAACAATTAAGACACCAGGTCTATTACAACCTTTATCCATTCCAAGCCAACATTGGGAGGAGGTTTGAATGGATTTTATCACAGGTTTACCCAAGTCTGAGGGAAAGAGTGTCATCGTGGTGGTAGTTGAAAGACTTACCAAGTATGCACACTTTTGTGCATTATCACATCCATTTAAAGCCAGTACAATTTCTACGGCATTTATGGAAACAATTCAAAAGCTACATGGAAACCCAACGATTATTGTAAGTGACAGAGATCCCATTTTTACAAGAAATTTTTGGACAAAATTATTTTCTTGTCTTGGTACACAGTTAGCTCATAGCTCATCTTATCATCCTTAATCTGATGGGAAAATGGAGCTGGTTCCATAACAATTTATAATATTAATCCCTTAGATTTATAATATTGTGGTTTTTAATAATAGGTTTACAATATTTCATTTAGTATCAAGGTTTGAAATGTTGAGTTTTTAATATTGGGATATATAATATTGGGTTTTTTAATATTAGAGCTTATAATATTTGATCTAAGTCACCTCAACTCCCATATTTAACCAAGATCTTTTACTTTCGTGATGTGATTAAAATTTCATTTAAAATAGCATAATTGAACATATCTACATGTTGTAAAGAAGAAGAAACATGAACATCATTAGCAACATAAAACTCAAGACATTGATAACGGAGTTTGTCCAGGAGGGACTACGTCTCTGGGCCCTGGTGTCAATATGGTGTAGGCCGCTGCATTAAGTGTTGTCAATAATGATGATGTACATAGGTGGTGATGTCGCTATTATACAAGGAAAATTCCCACATGCAGGAGTGGCTCCACAAGATGTTCCGCTACGGGAACTCTCAATCAAAAGGACTCGTATCAGTATGACATAAACTCATGCATGATGTTAATGAACATCCCACCAACATGGCATAAAAGGTATCTTAATGCAAACATACATGGCGACACATGAGTATCCCGTCAACATAATGACAAAGGGATCTCAAACAAAACATGACGAATCATGACAACAAGTACATCACACAAATGATTCCGCATCACATCAAGGAGGAATCATGAGACAAGTAAGAAACAAGATCCCACATCAAACATCAAACAAGGATCTGTGCAGCACAATGCATCTCATAGTGAAAATAAGTACACGAACATATTGCATATACCTCACATCTTGGGGTCATCTAAAGAAGAGGATGTCAAACTGCTGAAGCTGGCCATACCATCAATCTCGCGGCGTTGAACCTCATGGAAGGATTGCTCGCACATGAACGCGGACACCTGAACTCTACTTTGAAAAGTGGCTGAAAAACAGAATGACCAAATGGAAAATCTGAATACACCATCAAGTTTGTGGCGTCGAATAGTGCAAAATTGACTATCAAATTTCTGAATTCTGAGAAAGTGAGAATCTGGGGCTTAAGGAATCTTTTAGATTCCCCTATATTCCTCAAAGATTCCCTCCTCTGAGTCATCTGAAAATATGATTCTCAGATCAGGAAATTGACTATGCCATCAGGTTCGTCTCGCCAAGAGGTGTAAGATTGACATAAATTTTGTCCAATTTGGACACTGCAAAAATTTCACCCTCTTGAAAATTTCGCCCAATCATGGTTCCGCCTGAGTTTTCTCTGGGCTCATGGTTCCACCTACAATAAATTAATTAAAAATTGTCTCAATTTCCGTGCAGCGCCTTGGCCTCCATCCACTAAGCAAATGATGAGTTCATATAAATTTTTGGTGGGTGAATATTTCAATGAGGTCAGTTGGCCGGATTGGTAAGGATCCCAAATTATAAGGAGGAGGTCGGGTGGTCAAACCCTGACCCCTCCATGTTAAAACATTTCTTGTTTAAAAAAAGCTGCAAACATATTTTTTTTAGGGGGGTCACGTCACATTAGGCAGCTTGCCCCCATAACCTTTGTCGGTCGTTGTGTGGGAGCCATCATATAGTACGAGGGGGCGTATGGTGCATTTAAGTTTTTTGGGGTTCAGTTGTTTGAGTGTGACACGGGGCCGCCACATGGTGGCGGACTAGCCCTTGTGGTTGGCACAGGCTAGATATCCACTTGCCCCACATTAATATATGCATACGATTGTGAATCAGGGTGTGGGTTGGGTCCACTGGAGGTGGCCCACCCACCCCATTAATAATATGGTTTAATGTATGTGGTTTGGTTGGACCGGCGAGGGTCATGGCCCATCAGTCCCTTTTCTAAAACATTTGTTATGTGGCAATTGGAGGGGGGGTCGATGGGGATCATGGTCCTTCGGTCCCTTTTTCTAAACATTTATTATGTGGCAGTTGGAGGGGGAGTTGGCGGGGGTCATGGCCTGTCAACCCAATTTTAATATTAAATTTTATTTTGGGTTAGTGGAGGTGGCAAGGGTTATGGATCGCCACCCCTTTTTTTAATATATATTTTTTTAATTTTTATAAAAAGAGGGCCATTTTTAAAAATTCAGAATTTGGACCAAAGGAGACCATTTAACAAGGCGACAATTTCTCCCACTTTCAGGAGCTAGGTTTCATGCCTCGAGGTCAATAAAATTGTAGGACACTTGAACCTGGCCCACAGCCCAACTTTGACCAAAAATTTAACTGGATCGTTCTCCCTCATATGAACTTGAATTGATGAACCGTTCGCACTATTGCAATCAAGACGATAAGATCTACGTTCTAGTCCTGGTTCAAAAGCATTTTGATCACTTTGATTTTTGAGCTTTCATAAGCCCTCTTTGTCCTGTGTGCATTTCTGGAGCCACCCGGACCAATCCTCCCCACTGAGGAGCTTTTGGTCTTCCAAAAGCATGGAAAATAATCTGCAACTTCTATGTGCCTTGTTTGCATCACAAGTGTCCTAAAAAGGTCTCGCTTCCATCTCCTTCACCTTTGTTATTCGGAGCCTTAAGCGATGAGCCGACCCTTGCAACCTATAGTACATTATCTCGCAAATTACATGCTTGACTTTCATGACCAACTAATGACCCAAGAATCCCATACTTGCCACGAGTTTATAACACATGCTCCGTGGTCAAGTTTACATCGAAATGGAAACAATACCTCGGCTACAAAAACAAGGCCAACATATCATTGTTGCTTCAACAAGTGATGGAAAACACTTCATCAGTGCAACACATGATTTACAAAAATAAGGCCAACACAAGTGATGGAAACACAACATCACCTCCACAATTTAACATGCAACACAAACATGACCAGACATTATTGTTGCTTAACAAGTGATGGAAAACATGTCCTCACTTTTACATTTTGAAATACAACAAATGATTTACAAAAGCATGACCATGACAAGCTAACATATCTAGAAACCATTTTTCACTTATCAATGTGAACGGGTCATCCCCCTGTGGTGGTTTTGCTTGTCTAATAACGCTTCACCTGGTTCATGCATTGACACTTTGTCTTTAAGGTGCTACTCTGGATGGAGCCTCCAACATGTGGCTCTTTGATGGCCAATTTTGTCGCAATGACTGCAATACATCTTCTTCCTCCAGATCTGCATAACATGTTTCTTTACCTTCTGTTGAGAGGTTCTTTCATGCCTCCTCCTTTTGTTTGCTGCTATTCTTTTCCAACACTTAGAAAATGCATGGTTATGTAATCCACAAAAGGTACATGTTTTTCGATGCCATGTTTTACGTTCATCTTTAACAACATGATTATAATCGATATGAACATTCACAGGTTTACATTTGTTATACCTATCCTTGCTGCCTCTGGTGTCATTATGGTGATGAGAGCTTGCCTCAACTCTTTCCCTGCAATGGGCACTGCCATGGGATGATGGGGATGTGTTCCCATCATTCTCTTCCCTTGACAATTTCAACGATGTCTCGGAAGCATTTGACACCGTCAAGCATTCTCCCTCAGTGTATCTCAAGCCTACAAATTAAGTTCTCTGCACAACCTCTAATGGTTGAGTTATGCCTTGGTTAGTAACACCAAGTTCTTTTTCCTCCTCATGCCTCGTCTTGGTAAGGAGCCTCATGTTTGTCCTTGTAATTGGGATCTCCACATCTCCAACAGAAACCATACTATGTGAAGATGAAAATGAAAGGAAATCAACATCTTTTACATCCTCTGTCGATTTGGAAAGAACTGATGAGGGCCTCTCATCATCTGTTGTTGGTGGTTCACTAGCTATCTTGGCACATACCCCAACTTCCTTTCTAACATACCCAAGTCCTGCCTGATGGGGTAATTCTTCTACTTTGATGGGGTTGACAACACCTTGGCCATTAACACCCAAGACTTTTCCTTCATACCCAATTTTCCTCAATAGTTTGGAGCCAATTCCTGTGGTATGATTTTCAAAAATTACGAAATCATCATCAGGAAACATACATGAAGATGGAGAATTACTTCTTACCTCACATGGGTCACGATGCATCTTTTCGAAGGCCTCATCCTTAGTTTTAAGTTGTAGTAGCAAACTTTGTTTTCCTCTTTCTCTTCATATAGAAGCATATTTAATTTAGTGTTCTCTATTTGAATATTCTGGTTGTTATGCTTCAGTTCTTCCAGGGCCTCTTCCGTGGCTTGCCACTGAAGCTGCAATTGCTCCTTTTCTTCTGTCTCTTTTTGTAGAGTTTCATACATTAATTTCCACCCTTTGGGAAATTTTAAGCATGGTCTCGTACATCGCTTTCTCATCCTTTATCGCTGCACATTCCATTGTTCACACTTGCAGTTCACATCGATGCAAATACCACTCTAATACCTAACTTGATCCAAGTTACCTCAACTCCCGGATTTAACCAAGATCTTTTACTTTCGTGATGTGATTAAAATTGCATTTAAAATAGCATAATTGAACATACATATCTACATGCTATAAAGAAGAAGAAACATGAACATCATCAACAACATAAAACTCAATACGTTGATAATGGAGTTCATCCAAGAGGGACTATGTCTCTGGGCCCCGATGTCAAGATGGTGTAGGTCGCTGCATTAAGTGTTGTCAATAGTGATGATGTACATAGGTGGTGATATCGCTATCATACAAGAAAAATTCCCTCACGCAGGAGTGGCTCCACGAGATGTTCTACTACAGGAACTCTCAGTCAAAAGGACTCCTATTAGTATGACATAAACTCATGCATGATGATAATGAACATCCTGAAAACATGGCATAAAAGGGATCTCAATGCAAACATACATGGTGACACATGAGTATCCCATCAACATAACGACAAAGGGATCTCAAACAAAACATGACGAATCATGACAAAAAGTACATCACGCAAATGATTCTACATCACATCAAGTAGGAATCATGAGACAAGTAAGAAACAAGATCCCACATCGAACATCAAATAGGGATATGTGCATCACAATGCATCTCATAGCGAAAAGAAGTACATGAACATACTACATATACCTCACATCCTGGGGTCATCTGAACAAGAGGATGTCAAACTGTTGTGTAGGTAAATCTCCTCTGCAAACAGAGGCGATCCCACTAGCCTAAATGGGGTCTAGCAACAATCAAACGACGCTAACACGCAGGTTCCTAATTGAAAATTAAAGACCGATGATGAGGGCCTACCTCGAATCCAACGCTAGTATTTGTAGAAGAGTCGTTGCTCCTGTTCTTTCGCTTCAGCTGGTCACAATCCTCACGATCCTCGTGAACAGACACCTGTACATGCAAAGAACAACACAAATACAAGCATAAAATCCAAGAAATGCAACTATGTATCAGTCAGAAGGGATACAACTCAAACATCATGATAAAGACAATAAGAGTGGAACCATAATGATAGTCGTCTATTATTATTGATAAACAAAGAAGAATACAACCAAGTTCTGACGTCAAATCCTCCTTTGGCTGGGTGATCAGCAACACATGCCTTGCAAAGCTTGTTGGGGATGGGGGAACAAGCCTCTCTCTCCTTGGTTACTTGGACAAAGATCTCCTCCTTAAAGATATAGCCTTATGGGGATGAACAAGGCCTCTTGTAGCATGAGCTTAACAATTCTCAGACTTTGGGACTTAGAATTTGGAGCTTGAAAAGTAGAATTACTAACTAGCTTGTCATAGGCAAAGGGACAAGCTTATATAGAGAGAGGAGAAGGAGATAAGATCATCCACAAGATTCATGGGATTGTCCTTATCATTAGGAAGCTTCCATGAGAGGTGGAGAACTACTTCCCTTCTATGGAGATTCGAAGCCCAACTGAACTAACTCAAACTGGAATCAGTTCATGAATAGGTTAGGAAGAACCTTCGAAAGTTTGTTTGTTAAAAACTTTACCCAACTGGGTTGGCGCTAGTGCGACTCTGAGACAGAGCACCAGCTAGCACGCCCTCTTTGGAAGATTTCCCCCATTGGCGCGAGTGATACACTGTGGAACAGCGCCAATGGAGAAAGGGCTACATTTTTGGGTATTTTGCAGAAGGTGTCTTCGGGGCATATGAAGTACATACTCTAAGGGATACAATGCAGGTGTTTTCAAGTTATGTCACTTCTCACAGGTCTCGGAATAGGTCCTCCAATGTGAGGGAGAAGGGGTAACAGGGACAGTGACAAAATACTGTATAACAGGGCCTATCACACCTCAAGGAAAGACAGGTGTGCGGTATATCATCACCGCGATAGAATACTTGACTCGATGGGCGGAAGCACAGTCAGTCAAGGACTGCATGGCCACTACAGCTGTGAAATTTTTGTTCGAAAATGTGTTGATGTGGTTTGGATGCCCAAAAATCTTAATGAGAAACCGCAGAACACACTTCCTGAATGAGACTATCAATGCGCTCACTAAGGAATTCTAGATATATCATCAACAAAGTACATCATACCATCCGCAAGAGCATGGGACTGTTGAAGCTTTCAACAAGATTTTGGAGACTGCGTTGACCAAGGTATGTAATGCACAGTGAAATGATTTGGATTTGCACATACCTGATGTGTTATGGGCATACCAAACCACATGCAAGAAGTTGACAGGTCAGACACCTTTCCGGTTAGTCTATGGCACGGAAACCATCATGCCAATGGAATACTTTGTACCCAGTTTGCGAATAGTAGCAATGGCAGGCATGGCAGACTGCGGGGCCTTGGAGGAAAGGCTCGCACAACTAGAAGAACTCGAGGAGGAATGGTTTCTAGTAGGATTCCATTAGCATGTACAAAAGCAGTGGGAAAAATTTTGGCATGATCACCATATCAAGTTGCGCATGTTCAAAGAAAATGATCTAGTATTACTCTACGACAGCAAGTTCGAGAAATTCCCTAGAAAACTCTGAATGCATTGGTTGGGACCCTATGTAGTCAAAGAAGTCACAGATGGAGGCGCGGTCCAACTTGGCAAGTTTAATGGAGAGCCCTTCCCAGGCAGAGTAAATGGCAGTTGCCTGAAGCTCTACACAGGTGGGCTGACTACCTGACTAACCGACCGAAGAACAGTCTCACCGCTCTAGACAGTTGAAAGAGAGCGTGGGACGATAAAGTAGTCTATGAGGGAGCTGCGCGACAACAAGGGTGCACGTAGAATTGGTATGTCACAAGGGTCAAGGTTTCGCAGAAAAGGTTGCACTGTTACGTGGCTAAACATGGAGGTGACCGTTGCTGTCACTGTTCATGACAAGATGTCTGAATTATGGCAAAAAGGAGCAGGCGGCGGGTAATTAAGATACAAAGTATGAGCCAGATTCGGAACGATCTACTGTAGATGTAACGTTAAAGCACCAGAAAAGGAGGGAACGACTGAATTTGAATTTCAACACATCTATAAATCGCAAGGGGCATCCATCGGACAATCTGTGGTATTGAGAGAAGTGAGCTATTGTGCCTTCCCACTAGTATGGAACTATTGATCATTGATGCTAAAGGAGTAAGCCCAACGATTGTAATATGGTCGATGGAGATACAGGACCTTCTGGATACTGTGGTGGCAACGGCTGCAGATGTCGTGCTGAGTTCAGTACTGACAGTAGGGGATGTACCAAAAATTCTTAGACACGAAGCAGAACTGGTCCAGATGTCGCTACCTAAATCACAGGCTGGCTAGTGACCCATGAAAGATAAGGGAAAGACCGTGAATATGGAGATAAATGATGGAATTACCATTAACAGTTCATCTCTGATGCACCTCGAAGATTGGGATCTCGTGGACAACAACATTTTTCTTGCAAAAATGCAACACAAGCTACAGCAAACAATGTGTATAGTGGACTAGAAATTGGAGATTTGATGCTTAGACCCAAAGAGTTCCCACAAGTAGCACCACAGCTGGAGCTAAAATCCTATGATGGGGTGATCTGTGTTAACCGAGCAGAGCAGAATGAGCATCATCGGTTGTGTGAATTAGTCGAGGCAATGGAGCAGGAGTTTGAAGACGAGTTGCAGGAGACAAAGAGGGAGCAGCAGAACGTAGTGCGTCACTCACAGGGATGGTGGACCGCGAGGCCTTGGCGGCATGTATCGTTGCACCGAGGAGTGACTCGGGATGAGTCATGATGATTATGATGGGGGCCTGTTAGGTAGAGGAGGCCCCGCGTAACGGTTTTGGGGCTTAAAGCCCATAAATTTGGGTAATGATATTGTAAAAGTTCCACGAAGTGCGCGGAGCACGAAATGTAATAGGTCAAGTCAAAGGGTTGTCTGCTCGAAAATAATGTAAAATAATAGAAATTAAGTCGGCCTACCCATGGTCCGTAGACCATGGGAATGTATAAATAAAGCGAGGCTCTAAGGATAGAAGGTAGCTTTTTTGGGAAGATCTGATGTGTTATGGGTTTGTGAAAGTAATATTCTCTCTGAGTCTGTAAGTCTGAGTCGTGGGAGTTAGTACTTAGATAGAGGCTCCACAGTTGGGTGTGTAGAGGCCTTGTAGATTTTGCAGTTGTGTGTGTAGACCCCTGCAGCTATGTGCGCAGGGTAGGAAGTGGATTGTACTGAAACAAAGACATTAATAAAGACAAGTTGGTTCTAAAATACTACATTGGTTCTGAAATATTGCGGATCTACTTATTTCTGGTTTATGCTTCCATTATATGAGTTTATGTTTGTTTTTAACAATTATGATAATGCGCACTGGTTATAACTATTAAATGCTTGCTTAAAAATAGTAAGAAGTACATCATATCTATAATAAACGCATAAGAATCTAGAAAGCACCCGTCGCAGACCTACGTGAAGGACAGACAGCTGCGCAGAGTAGTGTGAGTGCACAAATCGGATTGCGACCCCTTTAGCCCTTATCAAGACATCCCTAGGGTGTGGAAACCTAGTTCCAACACCCTCCCCTACTACCTCGGGTGAGACTTCAGTCCGCGATCCATAACCTATTGTCGAAAGGGCCAGTAGTGCGGGATTTGTTTGGCTAAAACACTTATAAACCCAGGTCAGGCCCCAACAAGCCAACAACAGGTATGATTCCTGAACATGTACCACATTTTTTTAGTTATAATGCACCATCATATTCCTATCATAATGCATATCACCTCAACCTTGGCAGCATGGGAATCATTTTCAGTATGGACTGTAGAAATTCTCATTGTAGACAACAGATTATGCAATATACTAAAACACAATACAAGATCTACTTCTACAACACTTTGCGGAAGCTTAATCGAATTGAGCAAGATCAAGAGAACACATATAACTGAGAATGAGAAATCAATCACACATAACACAGAATAAATAACCCGAGGAAAGCCTTAGCCTAGAACCCCAACTCTGTATTATCATACAAGTGGAAAGTAGTCACAAAATTACACAAAGCCTTAGCTTAGAAGCCAACCAGCTCTCAGAATAATCCCTATGCTGCTCATAGATAGTCAAAGGCCTCTCACAAACCTTCTCCTCTACCCTCCAAGCCTCCTATTTCCTTGCGCAATTTCTCTTGGGGTCTAGTGCTTACACACATGTTAATTCCCACCTCACATTGCTCACTTGGCCCAGTAGTAACTGCGCAATCCTGAAGGAGCTAAATCCTTCTACATAGATGAGTTTCCTTTATAAGAAAAATCCATCTAACTGGTAGTACAATGTCCCTCCTCTAATCTCAACTGGGTCTCTATCTGAACTGACATGCATGAGTTATTTATGAGAGAATACTCAGTTATCTAAAGTGCAGTAGTTACATGCATGCAAGCATTAACTAACTAAACTCACAATTAATTCAACAAATTGTTTGAATTAATCTAATTGGACTTGACTCAGTTAACTAAGTCAACTAATTACAACTCAATATTACAACTCATCCTTATCTCTTTAACTGATGGATAAATTCCTCAATTAATGGAGAAACTGTTGCATGTCCCCACATAGACTTAAAGTTTGATTTTCCTTAACTAATTAACTCAAAATGAATTAATTAATTAATTTACAAACTGCTGCTAAGATCAAATTCGAATTTTACTTCACTATTTTTGTTCAGGGACTAACTAAAATAGGAATCTATCTCGAACTGTTATTTTAAGCAATGTTATTTATAGCACTTCCATTTTTCATTCTTTGCTGCTATGTCCAACACTGGTATCGGAACTGCTATTTATAGCAGTGCTATTTTTAGCATTTCTTGTTGCCATTTTCAACATGGACAACCTCCTCAACCCTGGAAACAAGGATGGAGGTGATCATCCTATCCTCGTTATTCTTATCCTACACCTATGCATAGATATCCTACTACATATGCACCTTATCCAATGTCACAACCATCATTACCTACTTTACCTCAGCAGAATCAATCTATGCCACCATTTCCTTTACCACAACTCTTTCAACCACCCCAACTGCATGCTCAACTGATACCAAACCCCAATAATAAGGCGGTACAATTGATCCATTCCATTGGACTGCTCCATTTTCCCATTTATCAGGCCATGTCAGTTGGGGTCAATGAGCTTCAACTAAGATCGGGAAGGGTAGTAAAACCAAAAACAAAAAAACAGCCTAGGGTGATTATCGAGGAGAAAAATGAGGAGGGAACTCCTAATTGTTTGAAGAGAGATGTCACCATTCAACCCATTCCCACACATCAGAGCTTTTACCATCTTCTTCAAACCAACCTACCTATCCAAAGAGGCTAGTTGTGGAGAAGAATGACCCCACTCCCAAGTCTAGTTTGGCTTCCGATCTTAGGAATATTTGTAGAAAGGTCCCTTTGCTTCAAGATATTAAAGAGATCCCCATATGTGCAAAAAATCATTAAGGAAATTTGTATTAAGAAGCCAAGAAGGAAAAGAGTAGAACCTCAAACCATTCAATTCATTGGAAAAGAAACCGAGCTTATGACAGGATGCATGCAAATGGAAAAGTATACAGATCCTAGAAACCCGATTGTTTTTGTTCAGATAAGTGATATCCTTGTCCCTAATGTGTTAATAGACCTAGGGGTAGCCATTAATTTTATGACTAGGCAAACCATGGATCAACATGGGTTGGTTCATATTCGTCCTACCCCTACTCTGCTTGAACTTGCAGATAGATCTAAAATCAAACCAGAAGGTTTGTTGGATGATGTGGTCATTTCAATTGATTCCTAGGAATACCTCGTGGATTTTATTGTGCTTCAGCCGAAAAACCCTATTGGAGGGCATCCCTTGATTTTGGGACAACCATGGCTTACCACAATAGAGGCTTATATTAGGTGCCACTTTAGTGATATGTATATTTCCCATGGAGAGGCTAGGAATAAAGTTACCATGTACCCACCTGCTAGATCTATCCAGGAGCTTCAAGATACCTTATGGCTAGACTATGACAGTAGTGATGAGGAGACTCGATCTATTTCCTTGATTCACCATCACACCGAGTCAACCCAAGAGGTTGAGATATGAGACTTCTTGAATAATCTAGACACTGAAATGCCAAAATTTGATTCATTTTGTTATATCTTTAGTCTAGATTTTCAAGAAAGTTACAATTCTCAACCTTCTTCATTGCAAACTCTAGCAGCACCTACCTCTACTCTCGAACCCAAAACCACTCTCATTGAGATTAGTCCAAGCAAATCCTTATACATTAGTTTAGACATGGATTCATCCCAACAAGAGCAGCTTGTGATTTTGTTATGAGACCATCTTGGTGCCTTTGCATGGAGCTATGAGGACATGAAAGGCATCGCTCCTGAAACTTGTACTCAAAATATTTATATTTAGGAAGGAGCCCGACCTGTTCGTCAACCCCAAACGTATATGAATCCCGCACTAAGATAAGTTGTGAAAGAATAATTACAAAAACTCTTAGATGCTAATTTCATTTATTCTATATCTGACAGCCAATGGGTCTCCATGTTGGTGATAGTCCTGAATAAATATGGGAGATGGCGTATTTGCATTGATTATAGAGAATTAAATAAAGCCACTCTCAAGGACTATTTTCCCCTAACCTTTATTGATCAGGTGCTAGATACCCTTGCCGGAAAAAAGTACTTTTCATTTTTAGATGGCTTTAGCGATTATAACCAAATACAAATCGCACCTGAGGATTAAGATAAGACTACCTTCACATGTCCTTGGGGGACATTTTCCTATCGAGTGCTTCCATTTGGGTTGTGTAATGTGCCAGCTACCTTTCAAAGGGCAGTTTTGGCTATTTTTGCTAACCTTGAGTGTGTAGAAATTTATATGGACGATTTTTCAATATTTGGTGATTCATTCCAAGAGACCCTCAAAAATTTAGAAAAAGTGTTTTTTCGTTGCCAAGAATCCCACCTCGCTTTGAGTGATAAAAAGTGCAGATTGATGTGCAAATTGGGGGTGGTTCTTGGCCATCTTATTTTTTACGAAGGTATCTAGGTAGACCTAGCCAAAGTAGAAGTCATTTTATGTATTCCTGTACCAAAAAAACAAAGAGAAGTGAGAGTATTCCTGGGACATGTGGGCTATTACCGATGATTCATTGAGCATTTTCTAGGATATCTACCCCACTTTTCTGATTGTTAGCTAAGGATAGTGAGCTCTCTTGGACTACGGCTTGCCAACAAGCTTTTGAGGCACTAAAGGAAAAACTAGTACAGGCACCAGTTCTGCGAGGGCCTAATTGGTCCCTCCCATTTCATATTTCTTCAGATGCCTCGGAAATTACTATTGGCACAACCTTAGGACAGGAAGAGAACCAAAAATCCTATGTTATTTACTTCATTAGTAAAAACTTGTCACCTAACGAATTGAATTATACAATGATTGAGAAAGAGTTTTTAGTCGTGATATTTGCTATTAATAAATTCAGACACTATATTACAGGTTATGAAGTATTTGTACATATAGATCATTCTGCCATAAGATAATTGATGAATAAACCTTTGACTAGTAGTAGAGTGACTCGGTGGTTACTTTTATTACAGGAATTTAATATTACTATTATTGATAGACCAAGAAAATCTAATGTTGTAGTTGATTATCTTTCGAGATTAAATCATCCTAGTGAAATAATTCATGTAGATAATTATTTTCCTAACAAGCATCTTTTTGCATTATCAACAAATTCCCCATGGTTCGATGATAGAACTAACTATTTAGTGACAGGAAAAACACCACCTCACTTGTCCGCCCGAGAGAGGCGGAATATTATCCAAAAGAGCGCTTCATATTCTTGGATCCAAGGAGATCTCTTTTACACAGGGCCCGACCTTATTATCCTTAGATGTATACGAAAAGAAGAAGTGTTTGAAATATTGAAATCTTCCCATGATGAGCCCTGTGGGGGCCATTTTGCTGATAGGAGAACTGCATATAAAATTTTACAAGATGGATACTTTTGGCCTTCTTTGTTTAAATATGTTAAACAATATGTCAAATGTTGTGATAGCTATCGGCGAACGGGCCAACCTAGCCAAGCCAATGAAATGCCTTTGTGTCTTCAAGTTATGATTGAACCCTTTGAAAATTGGTTATTGATTTTATAGGACCTATAGCTCCAACATCATTAAACAAATGACATACCTTGGTTTGTATTGACTTTGTAACTAAATGGGTAGAGGTTAAAGCTATTTTCTTTTGCTACAGAAAAAAGTTGTTTTTGATTTTTTATTTAATGAGACTTTTACTAGATTTGGTGTTCCTACAGAAATTGTTACTGACAGTGGACCATAGTTTATTTCTAATATGGTTAAAGGTATTATGGAGCAATATAAAATTTGGCACAGGAAATCAACACCATACAACCCGTAAGCAAACAGCTAGGTAAAATCTACAAATAAAGTAATCGAATCAATCCTTACCAAAACGGTAAATCTTCACAATAAGGATTGAGCCAATAGATTACCTGAAGCAATATGGGCCTATAGAACTACCTGGAGAAATAGCATGGGTCACACAATGTATGAGCTGGTATATGGAAAACAAGTCTTGTTACCGATTGAATTCCAAATAAAAACTTTCAGAACTGCAGTCCAATTGGGACTAGATCTCTCAGAAGCACAGCAACATCTATTGCAGTTGAATGAGCTTGATGAATTTAGGAGGGATGATGTTCAAAAAAATTTGTTAATACAACAACAACGAAGGAATTGTCATGACAATTCCAACCAGGTGATTGGGTACTGCTTTATGACTCTAAATTTAAACATTCCAAAGGGAAATTTTGTACATGTTGGATGGGATTGTATGAAGTAATTAATTTTTTTGAGAATGGGGCAGTGGAGATCAAAGCTATTGATGGATAGAAATTAGTCTTTCTGGTGAATGGGCATAGACTTAAGGCATATTTTCAGCCCCTCACCAAGGAAGATTTTTTGCAACAAGTACAGCAGCAACCGGAGTTAAGGATGGTAGGTTGTGATTCCAACATACTATGAATCTAATAATCTATTTTCTAATATATAAAAAAACTAGAAAATTAACCAATTGAAAAAATATCTTTACCTATGATTGTGAAAATCAGCTTGCTGACATGGTCATGGAAGGATCTGCCTGATATTGGGATATGGTCAATTTTGGGTTAGTTTAACTAACTTTTGCAATAGATTTTGTAAAGAATGTAAATTCTCCATGAAATGTGGAAGTAGAGCACACAGCTAAGTAGGATTCAAAGGGTTTTTAGCCCCTTGTTTGGGTAGGTGATAGGTCAGTTTTTTAGACTCACCATGGTCCGCAGACCATGGTGTTGTAAGGAAAAGGCTATATATATTTGATTCATATCGAGTCTAAGTGGAAATGGAAGATATAATATTATTGTTTTGGGAAAGTGCTAAGGTAGAAAAGCTCTATTTCCTATACTTAGATGAAAGGGGAAGGCTCCTATAGCTGAGTGCGCAGAGACCTTGGCAAGTCTGCAGCTAAGTGTGTGTGCCCCTGAAGCTGAGTGCGCAGGGTGGAATAAGTCTGTAAACTGAATGTTAAACTTAATAAAGACTAATTTTTGGACAATTAACTTGATTTTGAGTATTATTCGTATTTTTGTTCAAGTTATGCATTATGGCTTAATGATATGATTTTTTTGGAATAATGTGTAATTACTGTGCGAACCTATTGAATATTTAATATTTGTTCATGAGTTAAGTAACTATCTGTTTTCACAAAGATAAAGGTTAAGTCTGTTATGATTTCTGTTGAATTGGGTAGATATGTGCAAAAACAGATCTAGGGTTGTTTTTTAGTGCATGAAAGTGGATAGTCTGCTTCCTTTAGGCCTATAAATTTTTATCACAAACCTTCGTGAAGGTCTAGAAGCCATTTTCTTAGAGTTACAGTAGCGAAACATAGAAGGGTACAAACCTACATGAAGGCAAATCTGAGCTACAAAGGTTTAAGATCACTTATCACACGGTCTTTGGATGCAGAAACCTGGTTCTAGCATCCCCCAATACTGCTTCGAGTGAGACTATAGCCTACGCTATGCAGGTTGTTGCCAAAAGGCCTAGCAGTTAGGATTTTGTTGGTTGGCATGAATAACTTTGACCCTGGGTCAAGCCCCCTTAAGCCAACAAATGGTTCCATTGTTGGGACCGTGATCTATCTAAGAAATGTGTGATAAATAGTTTCCTACAAAGAAAGAGATTGACAAGTGGATTGCTCGAAACGTATATGCATTCACGACTCAAGAGAACAAGAGCCCTAAGTTATCTAAGGAACAGTGGTTGTAGATATTTTTGTACACAAACAAGACCAATGCATTATTTTGTTTCTTCCTTGACGAACTACACAAGTGGTTGTCTAAATTGGTTAATAGTCAAGCAACATGGAGGCTTGACGGTCCTATAGTGTGGACTCCTGAACTGGTGTGATGTCTAGAGTCATCAGAAAGAAATATTGCGCAGACTATGGATCACTGGATTGATCGCACACTCAGAATTTTTTTGACTTACTTCGCAATTGATAAAAATATCAGCTATAGCGAAGTGGAAGGAAGGCTCTTTAAAGGAACACGAGGTAAGTATTTGAAATCATTAAAGACTGGGATTAAAATGTTGTTATGTGAAAAGAGGGTTATGCCGTTACCTTGATATTTGGGGTTGATTCTTTTGAAGAAACAAGGGATCAAGTTGATCTAGGTGGATATTGGTGGCCACCCTCCAATTCCACTTAGACCACCACCATTTTCTTTCATTTTTTCAGTTTCCTTAATTGTAGCACAGTTTACTATTTTTAGCATTTTTTCGGGTCCTAAACTTCCAAAGCCATTTTGAGGCCCTAAACGACGTTTATTTGGCAATCTACCACCAGCGACTTTTAATAAGTCATTTTTTCTATCACAATCCTTAGAGAGATCTTTCCAACAGGGTATTATGCACGTCAAACGGAGATAATATGACCAAGTCATGACCCTGGGAAGTTGCTTGCCCAATTAACCCTAACAAGACCCATACACTCTTGGTTTTACATCTCCTTGGGTTAGGGTTTTGGTTGTTTAGGGTTTTCTCTTATTGTTCAATAATAAAAAGGCCCTTGAGCCTCATTGTAATGCAGTTCAGAAGCATGTAGCTGCCACATCTCTCCTCAGAGATAAGCTAGCATCACCCGAGCTAGTTTATTTCCATTTATGTTTGTAAGAAAATTTTATTATTTTACATTAATGAAATGAAGTATTATTTCTGTTGCATCTCTTTATTTATGGTTATCTTTGTAACTTGTTGCATTCCTATTTAAATTTGGATCAATGGTATAAGAGCGGTCTGCTCTTTCTCTGTTTTTCTTTGTATGTCCCCAACGAGGTCGAGATATAAGGAGTTAGGGGTTGAACTGGTTGAACCTTTGCAAGACCAACCTCACAAATCTCAACGACCTCCCATGGCAAATGAAAATAAATATGAGGGGGCAGGAGATCCTATCAAATCTTGCTCAAAGAAGCCCTCAAGCGGTAAAGGAATGTGATGATGGACAACTTTGTTGAGATCCTTCAGCAGCTACCCAGGGGTGACACATCATAGCTACTTTGGAAATGCCACACCCTTTAAGGTACAAGTTAACTTTGAAACTGCCATATTCGAGGATCAAATAGATGCATACATTGTAGATAAATGGTTGAATCTGCTAGAAGGATATTTTATGTTCATGATTTTTTCAACCGAGAAAAGATTACTTTTTCTCTTCTCAAAGTCGCCCCCCAAGTCAAGGACTAGTGGAAAACCTATTGTGAATAGAAGGATGAAAGTACGAACTCATGTTTTTTAGCGACTCCCACTTTGAATTCATTCCAAGATGCCATCAAGGAGCAGTACTACCCTGTTGGGAGCTACGAGGACATATACATAAAGTGGATCATGCTACAACAGGGAAGCGACCAAGATGTGCTGGAGTCTACCAATATTTTTCATACCCTTCACAAGTTCGATATCAAGGATTCTGAGAAACATTTGGTACTCAAATAACGCGGTTGCCTACACAGGTACATCCAGGATGAGATGGAATTTCTAGACATATCCTCGCTCGGCACGGCATACCGATACATTTTCAAGATCGAGCATAAGTTTAAACAAAAGAAGTGAGACTTTGGATCTGCGAATCTGAAGAACAGAGTACAAAGCCAAGGCAGGGTGACACAAGGAAACCCGTCGAAGCTGTAAGAAAATAACAACACCACGAAGTCAAATAAGGACACAGGAAAGTGGTGTGAGTGCCACAAGAGCCCCACTCACATCACAAGTGGGTATCGGGCCAAGCAGTCGCTAGTGGCTGAGTTGAAGGCTTCAAAATCAGATGCATTTTCCGACCCTGAGTCAAAACCTGACAAGAGGAATGACAAAGGGAAGCAGATCATTGATGCGTAGCCCAATGCCACTGTTGCCACCTCTAAGATCTAGAAGAATGAGCCCGAAGATCCAAATGAGGGGGAGCGTCTTTTCCACTCAAAGATGTGGGTGAAGGGTTTGTCATTGCAATTCATTGTTGACAGTGGGAGACAAAAGAACCTCATTTCAGCAAAGGTCGTGAAGCGGCAAAGACTACCGACCATACCACACCCACAACCATATAGCATCGAGTGGCTTCACTAAGGACAAGATCTTCAAGTCTGCCAGCAGTGTCGCCTTTCCTATAGCATCAAGCCCTTCATAGATGAGGTATTGTGTGATGTTACACCTTTGGATGTTTGTGATGTATTATTATGCCAACCATACTTGTGGAAGTGACAGGCTATGTATGATTCAAGGCCTTACATTGTTATTATTTCTTTGTGTAATACATTATACATGATAATGGAGATAACCCCACCTACCGCCACTTCTTTGATCTCTGCTAAGAAAGGCAGTAAGATCATCTCCTAGACTAGGAAATTTATTTTCATTTTGGTTCGCTCTCAAAGTAAGGCGAAGATCGTAGCCACATCCATAGCCCCTGGGAAGGGTTCCTCCATGTAGCAGAAGTGGGTGGATACGGTCATGAAAGGATACAGGGACATCTTCTCCTCACCGACAGGGGTACCATTACACTATCCGGTCAAGCATTCATTTGATCTGACTCCCGAAGCACCTCTACCCAATGGGCCGATATATCATCACTCCATTCTGACAAATTCTAAGTACAAGAAGTGACATGATCAACGTCAAGTGTCACACAAGTTTCAGGTGGGCTACAAAGTTTGGTTGCATTTACATAAATAATGCCTTACCAGAGCCCATCGGAAGCTCAAACCTCTCTGATACAGTCCTTACACCATTAAAAAATATGTGGGAAACAATTCTTTGGAGCACAACATTCCTGATTCCTTGGCTTTCACCGAGTGTTCAATCTGGACCGCCCTCGGCCATGCTTCCACCATTACTGGACACATCCGAGATTCTAGAACAACTCACCAAGGACCAAGTTCAGCAGAAGTTTCCCCATCTCATGGAGGCACTCAACACAATGGGGACCATTGCTTCCTAAGGGGGGAGGAATGATCCAGGTGGATATTGGTTGCCACCCGCCAATTCCACTTGGACCAACACCATTGTTTCTTTCATTTTTTCAATTTCCTTAATTGTAGCACAGTTTACTATTTTTAGCAGTTTTTCAAGTCCTAAACTTCCAGAACCATTTTGAGGCCCTAAACGATGTTTTTTTGGTAATCTACTACCAACAACTTCTATGAAGTCATTTTTTCCATCATATTCCTCGGAAACATATTTCCAACAGGGTATCATGAGCATCAAATGGAGATAATATGACCAAGTCACGACCCCGAGAAGTTGGTTGCCCAACTAACCTCAACGGGGCCCATAAACTCTTGGTGTTACCTCTCCTTGGGTTAGGGTTTTGGTTGTTTGGGGTTTGATCTTATTTTCCAATAACAAAAAGGCCCTTAAGCCTCATTGTAACATATTTCAAAGGCATGTAGCCACCACATCTCTCCTCATAGATAAGCTACCATCGCCCAAGCTAGTTTATTTCCATTTCTATTTATAAGAATATTTCAATATTCTACATTAATTAAATGAAGTATTATTTCTGATGCATCTCTATATTTATGATTATGTCTGTAATTTGTTGTGTTCCTGTTTAAATTCAGATCACAAGCCTAGAATATAGTTTGCTCATTAAAACCCCTTCAAACAACGACGAGGGGGCAGTGTTGACTACACCGCGAAGTTTAGTTCATTTAATTACACGGGGGATCCCGAGGATACCTCATCCATCTAGTCCACCTCCACCTCCACCTTTTCCTCATACACCTACACCTTCACCCCCTACACCTCCACTTCCACCATTCAACACGGTGAAGATGCCAATTTTTAAAGAAGTAGGGAGCAAAGACCCCTAACAGTTTTGGTTTGTCACAGGAGATGTATGGACGACACAACAAATTACATATGATAACATCAAGAAAGCGTAGTTGGTTACAACCTTACAGGATCGCGTATTAACATGGTACATTAAGTATTTCATTAATAACCCCACCACGACGTTGGTAGAGACCCAACAAGCTCTGAATAACGAGTTCAGCAAGCCTAAGTCAGAGGCGCAGTCAGTAATTGTGTTTAAGGAAATCTGACAGAAGGTAGATGAGATGCCTTGGGATTTCGATCAAAGGTTTAAATTCCTAATTAGGCAAGCTAATATGATAATCATGAATTCCCAGCATCACGCCTGGTATATAGTGTTGCTCTTACCACACTTGAGAGTGCCTCTATCACAATAAAAGATAGCTATGCAAGCTGAAGCTTTGGTAATTGTGATGAGATTGGATGCTTCACCCATACAGGATAGGAATCTTGGAGTACAACATATTCACTCACAACTAGAAAGCTTACACTTGGATTTGCAAAGCCTAAAGAAAGGAAAAGAAGCTCAATCGGAGGCGAGCATGAAGGTCTGGTATTTGAAATGAAAAAACCATGGACACAATAAGGCCCACCATTTCCCGGTCTATAAGAACTATATTATTGGGGGAGGGTTTGTTCCCCAGAAAATAAAGAATAATGTTCAGACGAGCGTGGGAGCTACGTTGTGGTGCGCTATTTGTCAGGTTACAATACAGCATGCAACTGAAAATTGCCATTGATTGCAGAAGTTTGTACAGACCCCTCAGTAGTTGTTTTGAAATTTCTATAAATTTGTGAGACATGATGAATGTCATTCTAGAGGTTATGAGTTGATGATGGATAGAACCCCTACCTATCGAATGCGGGAAGAAAACCAGCCTCAAGATCAGGGCACAGGTGATGTGCGCGGAGGATTCCAAGGTCGAGGACGAGGAAGAGGCAATGGACCGGTTCGAGGGTGTGGACAAGTGATATATTATAACTGTGGTGAAGCAGGGCACTTCATGTGGGACAGGAATAGCTCCTGCACCTCAGATTTGGATGAAGAGCTTAAACATTGGTAGAATCAATTGCATGAAGTATCTACGCTCCATTGAAATATGATGACCAAATCACTGCAGTGTGTCTCAACTAAGGTAAGGAAGCTTCCACATTATGATGGTTTGACTGATGTGGATCTATTTTTAGATGAATTTGATAGGGAAGTATCGGAAGAATATCACTTCCAGGCACTGGAATTGGCATTGCGCACTACGTCTTCCCTTTGGTGGGGTATGCACAAGGAGAACTTCTCTGGATGGAAGGAATATAGAAGAATGATGAAATTAAGGTTTGGGTATGCTAATACTTAGATGACATAAAAATATAGTGGGAAGGATGACTCGCGTGATCATTTGGCACATTGGACTAAGGCCTGGGGGATAGAACCACAACCAAAATGGGTGCACATTTGTTGTCATACCTTAGATACAATTCCAATGAACTGGTATCTGGAGATGGAGCTTCGCCATGGAAAAATTGAATGGGACATCTTAAGGAAAATTTTTCTATTAACTTTCAGATTTGAGGATGGGTTTGAGTGCATTGAGGAAGCACTCCAGGAGATAAAAGTAGCTATATTCAGAACACCAAAGTAACTGGTCGAATGGACTCAGCCGGATTAGAGTACATGGTTGGTCCATGCGCTAGAGTGTTGCAATGTGACTGCTAAAGAAGAAGAAGAAGATCCATTGAATATTACCATTCTAGAGACAAAAGGATAGTGCAAACTCGAAGGACCGAAGGTGGTGAACCCAAATATATCAGAACCTTTGAAGACTAGACAAGTAAACATTGGCTCTGAAGTAGAGCCTAAATTCATGAAGATAGGAGACTATTGAGACGAAGATATGGTTGATAAAGTAGTTGAGTTGCTCTGCAAGTACTAGGATTTATTCCCAACAAAGTTGTTGGATTTGAAAGGGATCATCGAGTATTTAGGTTTTATGAAGATTATGTTAAAGCCCAATGTGAAGCCTATTAATCAGAGACCTTATCGGCTCAATCCAAAATATAAAGAGAAGGTGCATCAAGAACTAGATAAGATGTTGGATGTCGATATTATTGAACCAGTAGAGGAATCAAATTAGGTAAGCCCAATGGTGGTCCAAGAGAAGAAACAGAAAGGTGAAATCCATATATGTGTAGATCTAAGAAAGCTGAATGATGCATGCATGCATGATCCATTTCCAACACCATTTACCAATGAAGTGTTAGAGAATGTTGGCGGACAAGATGCGTATTCGTTTACTGATGGTTTTTTGAGATATAGTCAAATAAATATCGCACCAGAAGATCAAAGCAAGACAACCTTCACGACGGAGTTGGGTTGCTTTCAATATATAATAATGCCCTTCGGATTGAAAAATGCACCTACAATTTTCTCCCAAGTAGTAATCGTGGTGTTCAAGGAATTTATTCATAAATTTTTGAAGGTATATTTTGATGATTGGTCTGTGTTTGGGTTGGTGAAGCACCATGTTGCAAGTCTGTGCCTTCTGCTGGATACATATCGTAGATATTAGATCGCCCAAAATTTGAAGAAGTCCATATTATGTGTGCCCTTTGGAATCTTTCTCGGCCATGTTGTATGTAAGCAGGGATTGATGGTGGACCCTGCGAAGATTGTTGTGATTGTGAATTTGGAATCTCCCAGGAATGTAAAATAGTTGCGAGCGACATTGGGGCAAACTGGATACTATAGAAATTTTATCAAGGCATATGATCAAATAATCATGTCGATGGAAAATTTATTGAAGAAAGATGTGATGTTTTGTTGGGATGATGACTATAAGCGTAGTTTGGATGTCTTGAAGGAAAAGATAGTAATTGCGCCTATCTTGGTGTTTTCGGACTGGAAGAAGGAATTCCATGTGCACATAGATGCCTCTTGCATTGTGCTTGGTACAATATTAACAAGGCAGGAGGAGATATTGATCATCCAATAACCTTCATGAGCATAAATTTATCAAAGGCTAAGAAGAATTACTCTACTACAAAGCGAGAAGGGTTGGCGATGGTCTATGCGCTACAAAAATTTTGGAATTATTTGTTGGGTGGACACTTTAAAATGTCTACTAATCATTCTGTGGTGAAGTACCTGGTTAATAAGCCTATGTTGGGGGGGGGGAGGGAATCTGCCGGTGGTTACTATTGTTTCAAGAATATGATTTTGAGGTCATTGTGAAGCCTGAACTGTTGAATGCATGACCTGACCATCTGTCAAGGATTGAAATGGGTGAAGAATCGAATAGCTTGGAGGAAGGATTGTCAGATGCATAGCTCTTTGTGGTTTGCATCTCAGATGACCATTTTAAAGATATCATTCAGTTGTTAACCACGAGAACATCTCCAGAAGGATATTCCACTCAGCAGAAGAAGGAATTATTAGTTCTCTCTAAGGATTTCTCAGTAATTGCGGGTCACTTATATAATATGGGAATAGATGAAATATTGCGGAGGTATTTTCCAGAGTTTGAACACACTATCATCCTCGCTGAAGCACATGGAGGAGTGGCATGAGGCCACTACGTAGGAAAAGCGACCGCATAGAAGATTTTGTGCACTAGTTTATGGTGGCTGACATTGCACAAGGATTCTAAGGCATATTACAAGGCATGTGATGCTTGCCAAAGGATGGGGAAGCCTTCGCGAAGGGACGAATTGCCTTTAAATCCTCAGGTTTCATTACAAATATTTGATAAATGGGCCATTGATTTCATAGGTCCAATACAACCACTGGGTAAGAAGATGGGTGCGTGGTATATCATTACTGCAACTGAGTATTTAACCAAATGGGTGGAAGCACAACCAATGAAGGATTGTACAGCTACCACCACTGTGAAGTTTTTATTTGAATCGGTCTTAATACTATTTGGATGCCCTAAGATATTGATGAGTGATAGGGGTACACATTTCTTGAATGAAACGGTCAGCACGATGGTTGATGAATTCTAGGTGTATCATCAAAAGAGCACGCCCTATCACCCACAAGCGAATGGAATGGTGGAAGCATTTAACAAAATTTTGCAGAATGCATTGACAAAGGTCTACAATGCACAGAGGAATGATTGGGATATATGCATGCCAGCAGTGCTATGGTCATATAGGACAACCTGCAAGAAGTTGACAAGCCAAACAATGTTTAGGTTGGTCTATGGAATTGAAGCAATGATGCCCATGGATTATATTGTGCGAAGTTTATGTATTTAAGCTTTGACAGAGATGGTGGACTGTGAGACCTTAGAGGAATGGCTCAAGCAGCTAATGGAGTTAGAAGAGGACCGCTTTCTTGCAAGATTTCACTAGCAAGTGCAAAAGGAACGTGAGAAATCATGGCATGATAGGCATATTAAGTTTTGCACTTTTAAGATAGATGATTTAGTGCTCCTATATGATAACACCAAATTTCCAGGGAAATTTCAAATGCACTAGTGTTGTGACCACCAACAACCCCCCTTCTTATTTAGTGTTATTACTAATACTAAATAAGTAGGGACCCTTAGTCAAAAAATTTAAAAAAGAATTAGTGCTTGTATTTCCTTTTTAATAAAACTTACCATCATAAACTTAGGAAAATAGCTTTTGAAAAATCCAAAAAGCTTAAGTTTCATGATGAGGAAAGATAAAATCACTCCTTAATGAATATCGCATCGCGGAAAGGATAACAGGATGCCTTCTTATAAGACTACGAGATTGCGATGCGAAGATTACATATTAAAAAACATATATATCACATCGCATGCCTTAAAAAGCACTTACACTGGAAAACCGCAGAAAACGTCGATATGTGATGGCGCACATTGCAAAATCGCACCTCGCAAGAAATACATTAACACGAAATGAGCACATATTACAATTATGCGATATTGCGATCATGCGATATTGTGATATCGCGATATCGCGCTAGAGTGGCAAAGCGATCTTACGACAGACTGATATTGCGATATTGCGATATTGCGATCTCGCAATAATGCGATGCAGCGATCTGCGATATTGCAAAGCAAATCGCAAAATCCTTCCATCGCAAAATCTTTCAGCGCACTATTCGAGAAAACTTTTTTTGTAAAACGAGACCTAGTTATGAGCTTTAATGCTAATTAATGAGTTAGTTGCCAGTTGTTAATGAAATATGATTTTCAGTTTATCGAAAAGCCAGCTCACGTAAGGTGATATATTTTTGCATATCTTCAACATTTAAAACTTTCCCGTCACTATTCCTTATCATTACTCTCACTTCACTTGCAAACTGCAGGAACGAAGAACAAAGAACTATACAAAGCAGTATACATGAAACTATGGGGAAGAAAGGCAAGGCTCTGATATCTAAAGATAAAGAAACGGTGCCCTTATACACAGACACTACATGCAACAGAGACGTGGGTATTTCTACTTGGGAAGGCATGTATAATTTGTTTGAGGAAGAAAATCCTAAGGTAATGGAGTTTACGGCTACTGCAGGTTCACAGGGTTCTTCTGAGGCATCAGTTGCAGATTTAGCTTGTTCATTCCTACACCGGATAACAACGAAGACCCAAAATTCCCCCCTACACAGGTATGGTGAAATGGGTACGGAGTAGCGTTGACATCAAAAACAGACAGTTTAGGACTCAGGGTCAAGAACTTAAGGAATCATTATTTTCACGAAATTTCAAATTTACATTCGTTAAAAGAAAACATGCAAGAGGCGAAAATTGCACCAAGGAAGCCCGGATCAAGAAACAGAAGCAGTTTGCTAATCGCGCATCGCTGGGTAAAACTTCTCGAAATGGAAAGCTTCTAATTACTCAGCTACCTGTAAGCCCCAGAGATTCAGAAAAAGTATGTTAAAGATAAAAGGTAAAACTTGAATCCCAAAATCAGTGGTAATGGTCAGAAATATCCTCAAAGTATTTAGTGAAACCACATAGCCAGTGTATGACTCTTAAAAGCATCATCAATTCTACCGAAAAGATGGCACCAGCTCTCGCTGATTCCATTTTTGCAGCACAGTTAAAGGCTGAAGTCTACCAGCCGACTCTTCTCAAGCAAATGCTGAATGCTTGCAATGTTAAGGAGCAAGTACAGAAATAGTTAGATGTTAGATTTAATTTTAGAAATAGTTTTGCTTTATTTTTGCCTAGAGAAAGGACGGTCATTTAAACTGTATCCTATATTTTTGTAATTAAGTTTTTTTTAGATGTATTTAGTAGTATTTAAACCCTTCTCATGCATTTAGAGAAGGGTCCAGAAATTTATCAAAAACTTGTCCTCATAACATGCACTTTTGCACCCTCCGAGGAGGTTTTAATGAATGAATGGAACAGGATTTATTGATTTTTGCATTTGATATCTGCTACTGATGTTGCACTTCTGTACTCTTAGTGGATGTTGGATTAAGAAGAGATAAATCGTTATCGCTTGAAGCTCATGAGTAGAGCTAGTTATAAATGGTACTTCTATCTCTTAACTGTTTCTATCTTTTGTGTTAAAGCGATATTCAAGTTCAGTTGTTTATATATTAATGCCTAAATGTCTGAATCATCATTTGGCACTTTTGTACGATGATAGCTATTTATTTATGCTTAATGTATGAATAGGTTATTGTGCAATATGTTTTTCCAAACTGTTTCGCCTAACTTTTTATGTGAAGCAGTTCATCTATATTGAATTCTTTTTTTTATAACAGTTGAATGATCTTTATTACCGATTGTCATTTGAAATCATTTTAGATCGCACAAAAGAAATATTACATCCCGGGTTAGTATAGACTTAGATATTTATGTTTTCTTAGAATACAATTGCATGTCATTAGATTAAAATTAGAATTAGATCATCTTAATTAGGAACTCTTAGATCAGAAATATCAAATTCTACACACACACTCATAAATTGGGAAACTGGTCCCATATCCCCAGTCAGACCCAACATACCAAATGGAAAAGGAGCTGCCAACCAAGGTCCGGACCGGGTGGCTATCCCCCTTGTTGTAGACCCGATTTTTGGGGCTTCAACATATTTGGCGCTAGAAGGAGTGCCTCGAACTATGAATGGCAAGTAAGTCCAAATCTAAATACCATTCTGAGAGTAAGACGCCCTCACCATCTCCCCCGACTTCTCCATTGCATTTAGAATCTTTAAATCTATAGCAAGAAGTCGCAGGATCAACAGCCGCTGCTACAAACCCTGACATTTCAAAACAATCTACTATCGAACCTCCTGAAGTTGAATCTCTCATTCACAAACTTCAGCGATTTTCTATATCTCCTCCAAGATCTGATAAATCTCAAGGCAGTGTGACTTTGCAATATAACTCTGCTCATCCTTTGACCAGATTAAAGAGTGAAAAGTTTGGTGTTCAGCCAACTAAGTTACCTCTACCCACTATGAAGAGAGCAAGGAAGTCACCTAAAGGGTCCGAAAACGAGGCTCTTTCATCATCATCATCCATCTCAAATTCCTCACCGCGAATTCAACCATCCACTCCTCCACTTTAGATCATTATCCACCAGCCTACTAGTACTTCTACATCTCCTTCTCAATCATCCAGAGTCATAATATCCTCATCTTCTCAACCTCAGGGATCATCTTCTGCACTTCCCTCCGTTAGTGGATCAGCGATGGCCCAATCTCCATGGAACAACCCAAGGGAAGTCTTAATTCCTGCGCCCTTGAGTCAGTTACCATCCCATCCTGAAAAATGGTTGCCTAATTTCAATCCTGAAGAAGGCATGCTAGCGGAAGAGCATATTAATAACAATATGCTATCCATAATTCTTAATGGAGTTACTAACGAAGATGTTGTCATTCGACTTTTTCCTTATACTCTTCAGGGAACAACGGGATCATGGTATTCTTCATTACCATCTAGATCTATCACTAGTTGGGACATCTTCCAAGAACAATTCCTTATTATATTTGGTGATGATAGGTCTACGACGACATTGATCAGTGACTTGTCAAACCTTAGGACTGAGTCAAAATAACCTATCAAAGATTTCAATTCACGTTTCAATAAACTGTTAAACAAAATTCCTACTGCTTCCAAGCCCAGCGAAGAAGTGCAAAGTGAATGGTATATCATTGCTTTACCATCAAACATAGAAATCTTCGCGGACAGGGCTAACAAGACAACTTTAGCCGAAAATATGAAAGAAGCAATAGCTGTAGAGAAGCATATTATAGCCCTTGAAAAGAAAACCGCAATGGAAGAACGGAAATCAAAGAAGGTTACTTTCAGAGAAGATCCCAAGAAAAAGCAATCGAAAGATCCATTCGATTTAGAAGGGTTGCAAAAATTTTTGAAGACTATGTCTAACGAGATTGTCGATATTAAGAAACAAGTGGCAGAAACTTCTTCAAAAAAGCCACACAGACCTTTTAAAAGAAACCCTTCGGCTGATTCAAAGCCCCCCAACGCTATTATGAGTGCTGAATCTGAAGAAGAAGAAGAGGGAATTGCTACTGAAGAGAAAACTGATGATGAAGAAGTTGTAGAGTTACAAGGAATGTGGGACTTCATCCTCCCACAAGAAGAAGATCAAGAAGCATTCCCGGTTAGTACACGAAGTAGAAATCAGCTTGATCCTCCTCAAACTACCCCCAAGCCAAAGAGCGCAAGCTCGGCGACGAAGGATAAAGTCGCAGCCAAGAAAACGACACCCAAAGCCACTCAAACCATCCCAGTCCAAACAAATTCACCTACTCCATCTAAAACGCTGATCGTTTCGGATGAAATGGAGTACAATATTATAGAAGATATGAAAAATACTAGGGCCAACATCACTCTTTACGAATTGAGAAAGTTAAAAAACCAGCAAAAGATACTTATGAAAGAATTACATGTTGTCCCAATTGCGCCTTTGCCTACCACTGTAATTTCTAAAGCTTCCAACGATATGGGAAGACCTCCGACTAACGCAATTAACAAAGTTGATCCAAACGACATCGCATTAATTGGAGGAAGATGGAGATCTCATACTCCCCCATTTCTTCTTACTTCTGAAATTCTTAATAAAAATGTGCATAATTGCTTAGTGGACTCAGGAGCTTCATCGAATATTCTACCAAATTCAATATGTACAAAATTGAACGTTCAACCGCAAAAATTTGTTGTGCGCATAGTCCAGCTAGATCGATCGCAAGTCGAAGTGATTGGCGAATTAAATCAAGTTACCATAAGGCTGTCATCCAACCCAAAGCTATGTCAAGTTATCGACATTTTAGTTGCTGATATTCCATAATTTTATGGTTTAATTCTTAGTAGAGATTGGTCAGAAAAACTTCATGGATATTTCACAACTGACTGGTCGCACATGTGGCTGCCTTACAATGGTAAACCTAATCAAATAAAAGTTGAACAAGAAAGACATCAGAAATACATAGTAACGGAGCTGGAGGGGGAGAATGAACTGGTAGCATATAACAATAGTATTATTGGCAATTACTCAGTAGATTCTTTCCTAGGAAATTTTAATGCTCATACGTCACCTTATTTTGAACATTCTGTTTTATCCCAAGTTGACAATTTTTCTCGAACAGATAGTTCTAAATGTATTAATTTTGTAGATAGTCCTGTGAATAAATCTTTATTTTGGAAATTATTTTTTGATGGTTCTAAATCTAACGAAGGAGCAGGAGCAGGACGCGTGCTAGTTAGTCTAGAAGGAGATAAAACTATGTTAACTTGCAGACTCGAATTTGATTGCACCAAACAGAATATGAGGCTTTAGTCCAAGGGTTGTATAAAGCGATCGGATTAGACGTCAAATACCTTCAAGTTTTCGGAGATTCTGAAATTGTAGTCAAATAGGTACGTAATACTATACATTGTTTATCAGGTCATTTAAAACATTATCAATCTTTAATTCAAGATCTGACTGAACACTTTATAGCATTTAATATTTCATCAATTCCCAGACTCCAAAATGCAAGTGCATACCTATTAGCTAATGTAGCTTCCAAACTTATCCCTTCAGAAGATTTTAGCCCTGATAGATTTTCAATAGAATTAATTTTTAGACCTTCTATTACAGATAACATTACAAATTGGAGAATTTTCAATGACGATCCTGACATCGTGAGTTTTCTCACATCTGAAGGATCCTACACCAATCAAATAATTGACGAAGACCAACATGACCGACAATTGCAACAAGATAGCATTAGCAATGCAATACCTAAGTCGGTAGTCAAGTTAGAAGACCTTTATGATTTGAAAGATCGGTTCAAAAGATCTGCCAATTCGAAACTCCAAAGTTCAACTTTGAACTACGAATTAATAAATCTAGGAACCAATACCAAACCACAGAACATCAATCTAGGCCTTGGCTTGGCTCCTGAAGAAAAATTAGCATATATTCGTCTTTTGAGACAATACAAAAATGTTTTTTCTTGGAACTATGATGAACTTAAAAAGTATGACACCTCCATCATCCAAAATACTATTCCAATGGTAGACAATGAAAAACCGATCCAACAGAAGTTGAGAAAAATCCATCCCAATCTAGAAAACCAGATCAAATCTGAACTCAACAAGCTATTGAAAGCCAAAATAATCTTTCCCACTCGACATTCCAAATGGGTCTCAAATATGGTTCCCGTTAGAAAGAAAAACAGAGATATCAAAATTTGTATTGACTTTCGAAATCTTAATAAAGCCTACCAAAAGGATAATTTTCCTTTGCCTCCTATGGAACAAATATTACAGGCAGTTGCTGGATCAGAAATAATGTCCTTTTTGAATGGATTCTCAGGATACAATCAAGTGTTGGTACATCCTGATGATCAATTAAAACCACATTTAGAACCAAGGGGCACCTACGCATATCAAAAGATGCCCTTTGGTCTAATCAATGCTGGTGCCACATTTCAGAGAGCCATGGACATCGCATTCAAAGGTTTAATTAACAAATATGTGGTAATCTATTTGGATGATATAACTGTCTATTCCAAGAAATGAAGCAACCATCTTAGAGATTTAAAACAAATCTTCCAACATTGTTTGAAGTATGGAATTTCACTTAACCCAAAAAAGTCCTTTTTTGCATTAAGTGAAGGAAAACTTCTAGGATTCATAGTGTCAAAATCTGAAATTCACATTGATCCTGACAGAATCAAGGAGATTTCTGAAATATCCCTACCTCACAATAAAAAATCCATGCAATCTTTCCTTGGTCAGATAAACTTTGTAAAGAGATTTGCTCCATATTTTTCAAGAATCATGTCTCCTTTACAAGCAATGATAAAAAAGAACTCAAACTTCAAATGGGGCCAAGATGAATATGAGGCATTCAATCTGATCAAGCAAGCAATTGTGAACGCTCCATCTTTAGCAACTCCAAATTTTTCAGAGCCTTTTATTTTATATACATTTTCATCTGACAAATCATATGCTACGATACTCACTCAAGCTAATCAAGAAAAAGCAAAAGCTCCGATCGCTTTCTTCAGTTCAAATTTACAGGGAGCTTAATTAAATTATTCAGATGTGGAGACACAAGCTTATGCGGTTTTCAAAGCAATCAAATATTTCAGACCCTTTCTGCTCAAAATCCATACAAAAATCATTGTACCATTTCCATCGGTAAGGAATCTTTTAGTACAAAAAGAGGTGGGTGAGAAAAGAGCCAATTTGGTTACTGCCTTACGGGAATATTATGTAGAAATCAAACCAGCAAATATTGTTAAAGGCCAAGGCTTTTTCAAAATGTTGGTCGGAGCATCGCTTATATTTGAAATTCCATCTGTAAACATACAAATGTATGAGGTAAGCCTAAACGATAATGAGTCATTATATGCTGATATCATTTATTATCTAAAGAATGGATATGCTCCTTCACACCTCGATCACACCAAGAAAAGAGCTCTAAGGTTGAAAGCCAGACAATATCAGCTCCTGAACAATGTTCTTTTTAGAATAAATTATGATTCTATTCTCCTTAGATGTCTTGAAGAATCTGAAGCTAAAAAAGTTTTGTAGGAACTCCACGATGGGTCAGCAGG
>APFE030939419.1:0-26388 GCA_000404065.3 Pinus taeda | reverse complement strand
TTTTCAGGAACCATAGAACTATTGCACCCGTCAACAACAGTGCTACCTTGCAGCTTGTACAGAGTTCCAATCCTAACTCCCCGCATCAATACCAGTGCTCCTCGAACAATCTTGCAGGTATCCTTCTCGAACACTGTATTTACACCTGCATCATCCAACTTTCTTACAGAAATCAGATTTCTGGCCAACATAGGAATATGCAAAACATCCGGAAGGGTTCTAACCCTTTCACCTTGCAACTTCAACTTTACTTTTCTGCGACCAATGGTTCTAGCCTTCCTATCATTTCCTCAGAAGACATCACCACCATCGTATTTTTCATACTCGCAGAACCACTCTCTATGGGGAGTGAAGTGAAAGGATGCACCTGTGTCAATCAACCATGCCTCATGATCTACATGTGTACTTGAAGAAGCCAAGTACACATCCCCACCTTCATCTGAGGTGGTTTTCGCCTCTGCAGAAGGGGCATCATCAGATCTCTTTCCTTTA
This sequence comes from Pinus taeda, assembly GCA_000404065.3. Taxonomy (NCBI): domain Eukaryota; kingdom Viridiplantae; phylum Streptophyta; class Pinopsida; order Pinales; family Pinaceae; genus Pinus; species Pinus taeda. The sequence continues at coordinate 25,896 of APFE030939419.1, read as the reverse complement.
TCAGGAGCTTTAGATTTAAACTCCCTTCTAAAGTGCCCTTCCTTTCCGCATTCCCAGCACACCACCTTTGTAGGTTTTCCTGGATATTTAGATCTCCCTCTAGATTTAGATCTCCCTCTAGATTTAGATCTCCCACTCGATGACTTATTTTTGTTTCTGTTCTGGGACCGTTCCTCCGTAAGAACAAGGCATCACCATCTGGTTGTCCATATTTTTCCGTCTCATCTCCTTTTGTTAGAAAGGGCTGAGGACTATTTCATCAAACTGCAAAGTCAGTGCATTGCTACCTATTGCAATAACCATATTATCCCACGAGTCTGGGAGAGAACACAACAAACTGATGCACTTATCTTCATCTGAAATTTTAATATCAACATATAATAACTAACTTACCACAGTATTAAATGCATTCAAATGCTCTATCACTGAGTCCCCATCTTTCATTCTTAGGTTATACAGCTTTTTCCGCAAGAACAGTTTATTCACCAGAGACTTAGATTGGTACAAAGTCCCTAACTCGTCCCATAAAGCTTTCGTCGTAGCTTCCCCTGATACATTCAAAAATACTCAATCTGAGACACAAAATCGTATTGTGCTCTTTGCCTTCCGATCCAAATTCTTCTATTCTTCATCGGTTACTCCCGTTGGTTTAGTACCCTGATCTACCGCGATCCACTCATCTTTATCCACCAACAGATCCTCCATCTTGAGTTTCCACAACTCAAAACTCTGACCATTGAACTTCTCAATCTCTATCTTTCCGTTGCTCGCCATCTTCTTTACCACTAGAATTGATCTCGCAGATCTCCCACTGAACAGGGTCTACCACAGGCCCGAGCGAAACCCCTCAGCAACAAAGTTGTCCCCTTGAAGCCAAAACAGCTCTGATACCAAATGTAGGTTTTAACCCCGTAAAACAATTACCTGCATACGAATTCTAAATCACAAGAAAAATAAAAATGCAAGAGAATAACACATAAAACACATATACATAGAGATTTCCCACTCGATCTCAAAACCGAGACTACTAGCTTGATTTTTCATTATGTTCCTTTCAATGTTACAATGCATATTTATACATGCCAAAGCATCCAATACCATGGACTGAAAAACCATCACGTCCAATACCATGGACCAAAAAACCATTGATCCAATACCATGGACCGAAAAACATTGCGTCCAAAAAACATGTGCGAAAATAATGCACAAAACCATAGGTGGGTCTGCCCAACCTAACATAGGGTCCAAAACCAAAATTTCCCGGGGCGCTACCCCGGACCCCATAAAGTGGGGTTACAGGTACCCCTCAAACCCACTGTTAACTATGTGGAAAGAATATAACACAACCCAACACATCCTTGATCATGCAACCACGCAAGTGCTGTTCTCGTGTGTCCAGGACCTATTCAGGTTGGAGCCAGATTGACCCTTCTTCATCCAGTTCAGGTAGACTGGTTTGAATTCTGTAATTGTTCCCAATAACTTTCTTGAGGCATGAGACATGGAAAACTGGATGGATTTTTGCAGTGGGTGGAAAAGCTAGCTTGTAGGCCACTTCTCCAATGCGCTGAAGTAATTGATATAGTCCATAGAATTTTGGAGATAGTTTCTAACACCCCTTGCCTTTGAGTGATGTTTGCTTATATGGTTGCAGCCTCAAAAATACCTGATATCCTTCTCGAAATTGATGTTCTGATCGATGTTGATCTACCTGTTGGTTCATGTGATTTTGAGCTTGATGAAGATTCTCTCTAAGATGGGCGAGCATGGTTGTGTGGTTCTATAGGAGTTGATCCATTGCTTGTACCTTTGAGCACCCCTTGATATAAGAAGTAGGGGAAGGAAGGAGTTGACCATAAACTGCTTCATATGGAGTAATTTTAGTGGTGGCATGATAATTGGTGTTATACCACCATTCAGCTAGAGGTAACCATTTTACCCAGAGATGTTGCTTTTCTGAAGTGAAACACCTAAGGTAGGTTTCCAGACATTTTTTGATTGCTTTAGTTTGACCATCAGTTTGTGGATGATAGAAAGTACTGAGCTTTAGTTGTGTACCTTGTAGCCTTAAGAGTTCCTGCCAAAAATTACTGTGAAGACTGGGTCACAATCAGACACAATGGAAGTGGGTATGCCATGCAATTTGAAGATCTGATCCATGAAAGATTGAGTAACCAAAGTTGGTGTAAAAGGGTGCAATAGGGTGCAAAAATGAGCATACTTAGAAAGTCTATCCACCACCACCATGATGACTAACTTGTTTCCCGACTTTGGAAGGCTTGTAATGAAATCCATAGAAACCTCCATCCATATTGATGTCAGAATGGGCAATGGTTGTAATGTGCCTGGTGCTTTGACCATCTCTCCTTTGTGGTGCTGACAGACATCGCATTCCGCTACAAAAGTAAGAATGTCCTTCTTCATTCCTGTCCAAAAAAATGATCTTCGAGTGCGAGCATACGTGTTCTGAAAGCCTGAATGTCCTACAATGGGGGATGAGTGCAACTCTTTCAAAATGCTGCGTTTGAGGGCGGACATTGGTGATAGTATGACTCTATCCTTGTAGCGCAGAATCTCATCCTACCACGAGTAGCCCTTGGTGGAATTTAGATCTGCCTGTAATTGAGTAATGAGTTGGGAGAGCTAGGGATGTGAAAACCATTCCCTGTGAGCCTCTTCAATCCATTCTGGAACGGGAAGGGAAATTGCGAGTAAGGTACTTTCGTCCTCAAATTGGTGAGATAATGCATCTGCTATAATATTTTCATGCCCTTTCTTGTAAATTATCTCATAATCATATCCCAACATTTTGGTGAGCCATTTATTTTGTTGTGGTGAGGATAGGCATTGCTCCAAAAAATGTTTAAGACTTTTATGGTCTGTGCGGATATGGAAGCATCGCCCCAGCAAGTAAGGTCACTATGTATCTACTACATGTAAGATTGCCATCATCTCCTTCTCATAGGTAGATTTTCCCAAATTCTTCCCACTTAATTGTCGTCTTGTGAAGGCCAAGGGTCGACCTTCCTGTATTAAGACTACCCCAATACCCGTACCCGTAGCATCACATTCAATGACAGAAGATTTGGTGAAGCCTCATAGTGCTAAAATTGGAGTGGAACACATGGTATTTTTTAGAGCTGTAAAGGTCTTTTGTGATTCGTCATTCCAGAGGAATGAATTTTTCTTGAGGAGTTGAATGAGGGGCCTCGTAATGCGACCATAGTTGCGGACAAATTTGCGATAGTAACTTGTGAGACCCAAAAATCCTCTCAGGCTCTTCAAGGTCTTAGGTTGAGGCTAATCTTGATTGCCTGGATCTTTTTGGAGTCCACCCTGACACCTTCACACCCCATAATGTGGCCCAAATACTCAACTTCTTCCATGCCAAAAGAACACTTGGACATCTTAACAAATAATTTATGCTCATGGAGTAGGTGCAAGAATTGATCTACATGTTGAATATGTGCAGCGCAAGTGCAACTGTAAATGAGGATGTCATCGAAGAAAACAAGGACAAATTTTCTGAGATATGGTTTGAGTAGGTGATTCATAAGGCTCTGAAAAATAGATGGGGCATTACAAAGACCAAATGGCATGACCAGAAACTCATAATGGCCTTTATGAGTTTAGAAAGCAGTCTTTGGAATGTCGATTTCTTTCATGCGAATTTGGTGGTAGCCTAAACGAAGATCAAGCTTAGTGAAGAATTGAGACCCATTTAGTTCATCCAACGAATCATCAACAACCGGGATGGGAAATTTATCTTTGATTTTCAACTTATTGAGGGCCCTGAAGTTTGGACACATACACCATTCCCCATCTTTCTTGAGGACCATGACCACCGGTGATGAATAAGGACTAATGTTGGGACGAATGACGCCTGCTTACAAAATTTCCTTGATTATTTTTTCTTTTTCATTCTTTTGGGCAAACAGATATCTATATGGGTGCACATTTGGTGGTTGAGCCCCTGGGACCAAAGTGATGCTATGATCATGTTCCCCTCTTGAGGGTGGAAGCTCATGAGGCTTGTCAAAGACTGGCAGATGGTTATTTAAGATCTGTTGCATCTTAGGATGAATCGAAAGAAAATTGGGTTTGACGACCTAGATGGCATTAAGTTGAGCTATAACTCCATGATGGCCCTTTTTAAACAACTTTTCCATCCTATGTGAGCTAATGATAGAGGGAAATCCCGCCTAGAGTTCACGGATGGTATGTGTGTGGTTGTTTTGCTTAAAGGTCATATATAACTCCTGGAAATCCATTGTTATTGGGCCCAGTGTGCGAAGCCATTCAACACCAAGGACAATGTCGCACCCTCCCATGTGGATGGAAAACATGTGGGTCTTTAACTGATAATCCCCCATTTGAAGTTTGACATTTTCATAGTGGCCGTCACATTTCATTGTTCCCCCATCCGTAATTTGGACTTGGAAGTTAGAAACTGCTCGTACAAAACAATGCACTGCTTCCGCGACTCTTTGATGGATAAAATTATGTGTACTTCCACTATCTATCAAGACTACCACTGGGGGATGCTTAATAAAGCCTCTGATTTTGAGAGTTTGAGGCGAAGAAATCCCTACCAAAGCATGCAACAAAATAACTGGTTCTTCAGGGACATGGTCCTTCTGGTTGTCCTCTTCTTCCTCCTTTGGTTCCTCAAGTGGTGGGGCTTCCTCCGCTGAGCTGTGATAAATAGCATCAATTTGAAAGAATTTGGGCTCGTTGCATTTATGACCGAGGCAGTATTTTTCATCATAGTAGTAACATAATCCCTGCTTTCTTCTTTCTGCCATTTCTGTGGGTAACACCTTTTGAACCTTAAGTGTTTCGGTAGTGTTGTGAGCCTATGGGGGGCGACCCTTGGAGGTGAAATTTGGGCGATTAGACTGGGCGGCTAACACATTTTCAACTTTACGAGCTACCTTGCAAGCCTCCAATCATGTGGGAGGGTGGTGCAATCCGATGTGAGCTTGTATGGCCTCTTTAAGACCACTGATAAAACATTCTTTGTAGAACTCATCTTGTAGACCTAAAGTGTGGAAAGCTAAGGCTCCAAAGGTTGTAATATATTCATCCATTGTGCCAGTCTATTAGAGCTTAGTGAGACGACCCGAAAAAGTAGATCCATGGTCAAAGCACTCCATAAGAGCTTTTTCGAATGTGTCGCAAGTCAAGGTCCTTCCATTGCAATGTTGATGCCATTGCCACCATTGCCATCTTTCATTGTCCAAGTACACGCTCCCCACGCTCCCCACCATGAGCTGAGTGTCATTATCCAAGATGTAATTCAGATTGAAATATTGCTCCATTTGTGCTATCCATGCTACCGGGTGAGAGCCATCAAATTTATGCATATCCAGCTAGGGTGGTCGTGGACGAGATTGTTGGTGGGTGCCCCAGAGGTGAAGAGAGTGGTTAGACTTACCCTCACTATGTTCATTGCCAATATACGCCTCCTCGCAAGCTTCCACCTTGCACTTAGAGAGTGTTGTAGTTATTTCGTTAGCTGGTCTTGCATGTCTTTCAAGGATTGTTCAAGTTTGTTGATCTTCTCATTCGCCATAGCTTGAGCTCTAGTTTCTACCATGCACTAATCTGATGTACTTGAAATTTGGGACTGCCCAAATTTTTTTGGCACTAACAATTGAATGGTACCACCATTCTCATCTCATCGTCTTGATTCTTATGGTCTAAGTCACCAATAAGAACCCTAGGGGGTCTTTTTTTTTCTTCCTTGCTTAGGAATACTGCAGTCACTGAATCTCCGAAATGTTAATGTTGCCAAAAGTCTTGCGAAAATCACGCCCAGCTGTAGGAACCCACACAACTACTCAGATCTGGATGGCTGATCTGATGAATCTGAGAGATCTAAATGGCTGATCGGAGAGATCTTGAATGGGGGAACATATCGCTACTACGGATATGATGGATCTAATATATCTAAATTACGGTTATGATAAATCTAAATGACGAGACTGATTGCGGCTGCGGTTGTAAAACCCCCACTTGTGAGATCTGATCTGGCAGGGATTATGTGTGATCTAGAGATAGTGAAGGGAACTATGGTCTCGAGGAGTGTTAGGTGCTATAGATCGCAATATCCATAAGGGTCTGATAGTAGTACTTGGCCCAATGTTTCAGGGCACTAACTAAGCAGGATCAACCATACCCTTAGCCATACAACTCGACTACCCTATCGTATGGGCGAGTAATCTCTTCGAGTGTTGTTCTCGATGTACTGTAGCAGCAAGACGACCGATGGTTTATCGATGGCGAGCTTTCAAAGGAGATAGGGGGCTTCCCATATACCCCGAGGGTACTTGGAAGATAGTCCATGTGTGGTTCTGTCTAATGCGCTACTACTCGAAGGGGTACTCATAGGGGTTACAAGGGAGTCCAACAAGCGTGACCACCTCTTGTATTTCCTGTGTGCATGCCTCCCCAAATCTGCAGGTTTATGTGCTCAACACCAGAACAAGTCTCTAGCCAAAAAAAAATGCTAAAAAATGGAGATCCCATCGGCCCTAGAAAGTGCTCTGATACCACTTGTTATGCTCTTAACCTGCAAGACGATACCAGAATACCAAATATGCGAAGAAATATACCCAGAACATAGAATAGTGAGAAACAACAACAAGTATTTTATTATTCAGAAAGCAATGTTCACTTGCCTCTTTGAGGGGGCAACCTCCAATAGAGATGAGCTTGATTACAAAATAAGACACGATGCTCCTCGCAAAGAGTCTCTATCCTTTATATATGATTCGTACTTGCAATATCATTGAACAATACCATGGTTCTTATTAATACCATTTATCTAATACCATGGCCCATTTACAACTAACTATGGTCCCATCAATAAATGCGGGTTAACCACTTACAATTATTAATATGGGCTTTATTGACTCTTTACTTAACTATACTTATGACTTAATCGTACTACATAAATAAGGGGGTTAGGGTGGGACCCTAACAACAATGGTCTTGTCTATTTGAAGTTTTGAGAAAGTTGGAAAAAGTTGGAAATTTTAGATCCCATTCCCATAATAGTACCTTCGAAGTTGGGTCATCATAGTGAACAACTGGTCTAAGTTTGGTTGGGTTCTAGTTTTGGGGGTTTGTTACACATGAATTTAGCATCATTAAGTGACTAAGGGAGAATCCAAGAAAAGGCTACAACATGTACAACGTTTCCTACATGATCACATATTGCCTTATTAGTGTTTTGTTGTGTAATTTGATTTACTTTTGTGCTATAGTAGAGTAGTATTGATTTCTTTGCAACATAGGGTAGTTATCTCATTGCCAGGAGTACATGTTGAATCCCTACACATATATGTTCTTGCATTTCCATTCCTATAGATTTATTTCCTTTACTTCCCATGGCTTTATTATTGAACCTTTCACTTCGATTCTTGTATGCTCTCCTCCTAGCAAGCTAGGCCACTTGAAATGACTATTGATTGGCATAACCACTCTTCTCACTTGATGAGGAAGACAATTGTTTCACACATTATTATGGACTGAGAAAAGGATAGCTATGAATTGCATATAAAGTGCTTAGTGCCCCTTAATTTGGAACACCAAATAGCTTGGAGGGTACCTCTCAGTTTATATTTCATGGAATGCTTACCACATCTAAAGCACACATATGAAACACACTAACACCAGGTGGAAGCAAGAAAATCATACATGAAACCATATTAGAGAAGGTAAAGGGAACTATATAAGTCAAGATAACGTAGTACCATGTATGTGAAAGTATAGTGTGCCATATGTAAGTGCATTTCTATTATAATATGTATGAGATAGTAGTTGACATACCATGCTTGAAGCATCTAAATTTTTTTAGGGGAGATGACATCATCACATGTATAAAGGAGAACTAGAAGAAGAAGTTGTAAGGATACATGAGCAAGGGGGTTCATTCAAGTTGGAACACCACGAAGTTTAGTGATGAGGGAGCCATGGCATTCCCTTCCATTGCCCTACACAATATAAGAAAGGTGTTACACTTCTTTCTCTTTAAGGATATTGACTCATTTCTATGTTCCTCACCATTATTTTACTTTTGTGACAATTTGGAAAACTATAACTAATTGGCTCTAAAACAATCAATACCCATCAATGACCCATATTGAAGGATTTCTAACTTGTCCACTCTTTGTACTTATTTATAGCCTCATAGGTTCCAAAGGGCGGTAGAGTTAATACACCTCAATATACTTTATCACTCAAATTCGTATAGAGAGATTGGTTCCTTCCACTCTTGGTACATATGTATAGCCTCACAGGTTCTTTTCCAAAGGGAGGTACAGTTGGTACACCTAAATATATTTTATCACTCAAATTGTTTGAGAGGGAGAGTTCTTACACCTCAATATACTTTACCACTCAAATTGTTATGGAGAGATCGGTTCCTTGTCCCACAAACAAGGGGCTCTAATGGATGAATTCACCTTGCCACAATCAAAGAACTTCCTTACACCAATTTCATTGTTTCACAATCAAGAGGCTCTCATGCTGGTAGTTTGTTTTGATTTTATATTATGAATATTTTTTCATCCCATTATTATAATTAATAAACAATAAATGAAATACACAACCTCAAATTAAAAACTCTAAATATAAAACATTGATAATAAATTGGCATGCAATAAGAATAAAACAGAAAATATATTAGGTAAAATGAAATATTTAATTTATTTAAAAACTTTAAATGGCACAACTAGCTAAACCCATTTCATGCACCACTCTATATATATAATTTTCTTTTCTTTAGCAAAATTCCCTATAGGGAGTCCAGTCATGCTCGTGTGGAGGACATGATAGATGTTAAATATATTAAATGCTTCATATATATAATGTGGTTCTATGAATGGACATAACGAACTCCCTTTCTGGTCGGTTTGAAATTACGTTTCCCCACATCTGCGCATTATATATTTAACTGTACTTTCATATTTGACCTAACGTAGTTCACTTTTGTGTTTGCGGTAAAGCTCCGGGTAAACTCGAAGGATATCGAAATTGTTGTGTTTAAAGTGCCCTAATGGAGACTGTTCCAAAGGATGTCGTTCGGCAGTGTTTGCTAAAAGTACCTTACACATCACACGATACGCTGAAAACTGTGTGCAACAGCTGGGAGGCTATGGTCCGTAGCCCTACGTTCTATGCTGATAGGAAGAAATGTGGGACGAGCGAGCATCTGCTTTGCTTGATTCAAAATGATATGAATGAAAGAGATATGAATCCCGTTTTCGTAGTAACCATATACGACCCCGTGAAGGGCACCTGGGAAAGGTTACCTCCAATTGATGATCCCCAGACTAGTGGAATACAAGTATGGTGTCAGTGCGTGGCTGTGAATCGGAAGCTACTTCTCATAGGGAGAATCCGTCCGTCTGATACAAGTTTGATGAAGAGTGTCGACATTTATGACTTTGAATCTGCCAGATGGAGCCGCGGAGCTGACATGCCGACACCTCGATTAAACTTTGCGTGCTGTGTTTTTCTTCCACCGGACTTGTCTACGTCGCTGGCGGTGAAGGCGAGCATGACCCCCGTCTTGCATCTGTAGAAGTATATAACGTGGAGACAGACAAGTGGGAAATTTTGCCTCCTATGCTCGAACCGCACGGCTTTGCATGCCGCGGTTTTTTCATGGATGGTAAATTAATGGCGTTAGAGGAATTCGAGCGTGGAGAAGTATTCGATCCGAGTGAGGGAACCTGGAGAATGACGGCACATGTGTGGAACACGAGGTTAGAAACATGGAGAAGCCGTGAGGTTTGTTCTTTTTGTGGGGAGTTGTACTTGTTCACTGAACAACAGGTAGAGAAGTATGATGTTGAGAAGGACGTTTGGAGTGTGGTAGCTTCCTTTCCGAATCCCCTCGATATTCGCTTCTTTAAGTGCTCTACACAGTGGCGTGACCAGATTTTTTTCAGCGCTTTTGGCGCCCTAGGAAAACACATCTCTTATCTGTTTAATCCGTCAACCAGGGAGTTCACTGAAGTTACCGCTGATGGTGCGGAGTTCATCATATCTGCAGCAACCGTGGAGATTTGAATGTAATATTTAGATGCACAGACTTGTCACGACTAGCTTAAGAATTTGATGTCAAATGATGCGTCATCAATAGTTTTTTAAATGAAGCATCTTCTGTGGTGTGTGGGGTTCAAGTCTAGATGGTTAAATTTTTAGTTTATTTACTTTTTAATATTAAATTTAGTGAAATTTGTTTTTCATTTTCATATTAATATTAGTCTTTTTTTCCATAACTGTTTCATATGAGTTTGAAGTAGAGATTTTCTATTTTTAGTTTACTTATTTTTAGTATTTAATTGATATGTTAAAAAATTAATTTAATTTAATTGTTAACTTTTTTTTCTAGAAATATAGTCAAATGAATTAGGTTTAAAATTTGTTTTATATAGAGGAAAGGTTCTTTGGAATAATTTTGGAGTTGTAAAAATATTCTTCATCCAATAAATGATTAGTGGAGTTAGAAATTAGTTAGAGTGGATATTTTTTATTCAATGCCACATTACATCCTTGGTCGTATCCCCTACTAAGAAGCAACATAATCAAAATATAGAACAATAAAAATACAAAATGTGCCAAATGATAAGGAATCTCTATTCATAAACCAAAGTTTGGCATATGTGTCCCTAATAGTTAATGTAAGAGGATATAATTATTGCCACAATGTAGGTCCTAATGAGATCTTGATGAACTACTTAATGCAATGTACCCTAATGGTTGTGCCCTAAGATATACTCATGTCTCATTACTTAATTTAGAATGTAGAATCCATCTCTATAAAGACAATGGATGATTTTTGCAGGGAGAAAACATTGATTATGGCAATCAACCCAATGGTTCCTTCAAATCAAAACTTGATACTTATCCCAAATATTACAAATCAACCATCTACTGTTGAGGAGGAAGGATTGAAAAGTGTCTTTCCAAATTATTTGGTCATTTTTATAGTTATTCTCTTCTTCTAGAATCTAATTCATTGTACATATAAGCAATAAACAATTATAACTTTTTATCTACAGGCATAAGATACCTTCATGGATGAGTCTCCAAACACTCTTGCCAATGTTTTCCAGGAGGTCAGAATAATTGGTTATCTTCTAGAAATTGTTGAACATGAATATCTACATTATTATTGAGCATGAATAGATTATATAGACTCTTGAAGTTCTCAAGTAGTTCAAAATATCTTTGTATTCTATGTCATTTCCCCACCATGGTATTAGCTAAAGTCTAAGATGTTAAGAAAGAGTTACAAATCCAATTTTTGAGCATAATTGCTTGATGGTTTTGGAGATAGAGTAAGTTGACCCACTTCATATATGGGATGAAAAATGATTTTTTTATTGTATGTAATATATATGAGTCCGAAATTAAGGCAATTCCACCATCATTTTTTTTTTGTATGTTTTATGAAGCCAATGGATGTGCCCCAAGATATATTCATGTCTCCAAGCACTCTTGTGAACGTTTTGCATGAGGCAAGAATAATTGGTTCTTTTGAAACCCCTAAACCTGTAACAAGTTTAGGTTAGCCGAATTTTTCCAAGAGGCAAGAGAAATTGGTATTTTTCCTCAAAACTTTCCCAAAGAAATGTGAATGATACTTGGCAAAGTTTCCCAAGGTTTCCTTTTAGAACTAAGTCTAGAGAGATGTAGTAAAATATTATTTCTCTAAGGATTATTATAGCCAATACCAACTTGCCAACTTGAGTTCATGACATGAAGCATTATTTTTCCTTTCAATTTCTACAAATACCTAAAGAAAGAAACACATTCTTCTAGAAATTGTTTGACTTCAAATAAATCCCTAGATATTCGAACCTAGAGTTGATATCCATGGTAATTAAAAAAATAAAACCCGCTAAGTACAATGTGTCTAGATTGGAAAAACTCCACAAAAACATGGAATATTTCTTCCTATTAATACACATGCTATTGGAATTATGGGATGTAGAAAGGTCCCTCAAATACTTAATTCTTTGAATATTCCCTTTACAGAAAACAATAATGTCAACAACAAAAAATAACGTGGGAGATAGAAGAGGTATGAATGATGGAATCACCTTTCATTAAAATCCATTAAAATCTTCCCTTATATGAAATTTGATGCCCTTATCTACTAGGAGGATGAGAAGGCAAGAGAGAGGAAACCCTTGTCTAAGACCTCTCTCTACATTGAAAAAAGTTGAAGTTGATAAATTAATATGAATAAAAAAGAGGTGGATATAGAACTCACAATGCAAGAAACAAGTTGATAACTAATCACAAATGAACCAATACTAATTTTATGTTAATCTATCTTATTCCTTTTTTCAGGAACAAAAAAGCATAAATATTTTATATAAGGAGTATAATGATCAAAATACATTTGCCATATGGAAAACTGTATATGAAGAGAGACCAGACTAGTGGGCAATCCGATACAGACTAAAAATGAGAAAGAGGAAATAATCCCCCAAAAACACATAAGCCTGATGATCTTCTAAATTGACAACCATGTCTTTGATATAGAAAGTCGCAGAGATAATATTTTGAAACATACAAACATTGGACTACTGAGATCCTCCATGCAGGAAGCATCGTAGAATGGAAATTCCAAAAAAGAAAGAGACAAAATCATAATGAGGACTGCAGGGACAAAAAGAGACATAAACAAAATGTACCTTACAATCATTAAAAATATTGTTGTTTCTCCATCTCCATATGCACCATAAAGTGATGATGAAAATCGGCCTCCAAGACTCCCTTTACCTGCTCCACCATATAAAAGCCTCTTGAATAGAGGTGTGAGAAGCATGAGGGAAACCATAATGAATTTCCAGTGCTTGCCATAACTGCTGCAATTTCAGACAGAGGAGGAACATGTGACAATTTGTTTCTTACTCAGTTCTACACATGGGGCAAAGACCTGGGCCCTGCTAGCCCCTCTTTCTTAAGTTTTCCGAAGATAAATTTTTGTTATGGAATACTAGCCAAGAGAAAACAATAGATTTGGACAGGCAACCTGATTTCCAGAAAGATAAAGGAAAAAAGAGTTAGGGATGGAATTTCCCGAGGTTATCAGCTTTAAGTAAATATCCTTTACTCGAACCTGGGATACCCCTTTTATATCTTTCCATGTTAGGACATCGACATCTAAAGAACGATATATTCCACAATTTTTCAGATAAACTTCTACAATTTTCCATTACTTTGCCACATTTCCAGGAATCCCCATTTTGCCATCTCCTATCCAGATAGGGAGGGGGCCATTCCATTCTGCAATGAGTTTGTCCTAGGTGAAATAGCCTTTCCTGTGAAAAAATTTAAGGAGAGCCTTTGGCAAGATTATATCCTCTTGTCCTCTGAAAAAAGTATCTAGACCAATGAGAATTTGCTGCCAGATTGGAAACTCTAGATCTGATTCTTTAAGAATAACCCTTCTATCTTACGGAAGCTTATCCATTCATAAATGGATGCAATCCTTCCCATTCTGAACCAATATGAAATATCCTTACCACCAATATACCTCTTTTTTATCGTATTACTCCATGGTCTCTCCCCGAAAATCCATCTCCAAAGGGATTTTCCTAAAAGGGCCTTTCCAAACCTCCTTAGGTCCAGCAGACTCCATCCTCCCAGATTTTTCTATAGTGAGATTGATGATAGCTTTGACAAATGATATTTCCTTTTCTCAGCCTGGCCACCACAAATAAAATTTGTTGTTATCTTGTTCATTTTCTGGATAATGCTTGCTAGAAGAAAAAACAAATGCGCCCAATATACCGCGAGTTGTGTGAGGACTAATTGAGCCAGAATGACTCTTCCTACCATTGAAAGGCATTTGTATTCCCATACTGAAATCTTTTTGTAGTATCTTTCTATTATCCACTGCCAATCCAATTTGGAGTATCCCTTTGCTTTTAACTAGAATCCCAAATATTTCATTCCATGATCGATGGAATGTGCCTCAATGCCAAAGAGAGAGGATATCCACTTTATTAGTTCTCGATTGCCATCATTATGTAAAAGAGCAGACTTTGATTCATTTATTTGTAAGCCAGTGGTCCTTTGAAATTTTTTTAGGATCTCATATAGGCATGACCACGTGAGCCTGCACAACATTCCGAAAATAAGAATATCATCAACGAAGAGATTATGTGATATGAAAATGTTCCTGCAAATCCTCAGAGGATGACACCTATTTTCACTTACTGCCTTATTGATGTGGAGGCTTAAGGTGTTCATTGCCAGGATAAACAATATGGGAGATAGCGGTGTTCTTGAGTTTCTGTCTCCTTCTTTTAACCAAATTTCCTTTCTTTTTAATCTCCATGATGCCTCTTCGTGTTCTAAGATTTTGCACTTTCTCCTTTGCAACTCCCTCATACAACATCTCATGTTGAGAGGGATACTATGAGCAGCTAAATTATCAGAGACACTATCCAGTTCCTTCTGAATTTCCCAAAGGGCTACTATGTTTTACTGTCTTTTCTTCTACTACCAATCTTTTACAAATTTCCAAATGGATTCCATCTTTCCTTTGAAAGTTAAAAAAGGACGCATTTTTTCTCTTGATGATAATTTCTTCCATTGATTACTTATGGCTTCATTAAAATCAAAATCTTCCAAACATATTCAGTTTAATTTAAAAGGGTACCCTTTTCTAAATCCTTTTTCTCTCCATCCAAGGAAAATCGGTCTGTGATCTGATATATAGTCATATCCTATTGAGGTAAAGGGGATACCTAGTATGTCAGTTATACTTTCATGTAGAATGAACCGATCAAGTCTTTTTGCTACTTATGCTTCTTAATTTCTTCCGTTGTCCCATGTTGGCTTCATTTTGTGTAGATTTATGTCCACCAAATTTCTTTGCAGTAGCGCATATCTGATACAGTTAGCAAGGGGATTATTTTTTCGATTACTTCCCCAGATTTCAACAATGCTTAGCGTAACATTTAGATCCCCTACAATCATCAAGTACTCAATATCAACAATTTCTAAAGCAAAAAATTTCTCTCAGAAATTTATCCTGTTTTTGTAAGGAGCATACATGCTTAAAATATTTATTGCCAAGTCTTTCCCTCTAATGGATGTCGAAATGAGAATACCAACGAAGCATTTATATGCTTTTGCTTTGATCCATTTGGGGTCCCATAACACTGCTAGGCCCCCAGATTGACCATTTTCTTCCACAGCGACCATATGCCAAGTAGGTAGCATTTTTTTGAAATATGAGATGGATACAGGAGTGTTGTGCATGGTTTCTTGTATCAAAATGATTTTGGGTTGATTTGCAAAGAAAGGATTGTTGAGGGCTAAAAATTTTTGGCCAGCCCCCAACCCCCTTATATTCATGGATAGGATGAAGTTCATTTCGAAGGCTTCGTGGCCACACTTTCTCTAAGAGGATGATCTTCCATCATATAAATGATAGGCACATCAACTAAAGAAAGATTTCAAACTCCTCTGCCAACACCATCCCCCCTTCCTCTAAAGTGCCTGCTACCCCTATTATTTTTCCTACTTACTGTGACATTTTTTGTAGAGTTTGGACTGATTTGCAGGGAGGATGGCTTCCCCGGTTTATGAATGCTTAGGGGATTGAGCTCAAGGGATTTCTTGCTAAGGAGGTAGTCCCAGTCATTACCAATCAAGCTTGACAGGGATGAGATAGGGGAATTTAGAGGGATTGCCGAGACCATAGGTTCTTTACCTTTTGAGAGATTGAGTCAGTCCACTTTTTGACGAGGGAGAGTAAGACGAGATTAAGGTGATATGAGAGTCTACTTTGAAGGAGTTGATAGATTTGGGAGTCGGAGAGGGTACAGGGAGATCTTTGTCAGCAATAGGATCCAAGGGGGGGGGGGCAATAAAGGGACGGATTCCCCTTTTAAGGAGAACCAAGGGGTCTAATCAAGCTTTCAGGCATATTTCTTTGAAATTGAGTATTAGAAGAGGGAGAGATATGGAATTGAGGAGCAGATTTTTGACTAGGGGAGGCAAAAAATTGGCAATCACCTTCAGGATTAAGAATCCCTTGTATATTGCCAAAATCCGAAGGATATGACCTAATAATAGGGGATGTTTTTTCCATTTCAGAAAAATAAGGTCTCATCCCCCTTTTAATTTTTGTCGATTAATGTTTACCATGAAAAATTTGGTTTTTTGACGCAGGGCGACGAGGACAGTTTTTATGGACATGTCTTGTCTTGTGGCATACTGTGCACCTAAAAGGGACTCCCCAAAAGTCCAGTCTTTGATTTATCTTAAAATCCTTCCATGATATTCAATGTGGTCGGGAAAACTAGCCCTATAGGCTTTCTCAATGAGAACCCACGCAACACGTTTGTCTTTCTCCCCCAGACATCTAGAATCCACATAAACACATCTTCCCACAGCATTTCCAATCTCATATGGAGTTTCATTTGACCACAACTCCAAGGGAAGACCCGAGAGTTTTACCCAAATTAAATTGTTTATGGGGGTACTTTTCAGTGGATTATAGCCCATGTAGCATCTGTGAAGCACCAAGAAGCTCCTTCCATGGACCAATGGATGAGTCTGAATTGCTTCCCGGTTGTTGGCACTCAGAAAATGGAAGCAGTACCACTCCTTCATCAGTTTGGCTAAGATGGGGATGTAGCCAATCAAAGGTTTCCATTGAGACTCTAACCATTTCATCACCCTAGCATCATCCATTTCAGGGAAATTCCACTGGCCAACCAAGGCAAACTCCTGCAGGCTTTCAATTTGTTCTGTAAGATAAATGTTGTCCAAACTAATCGTCGCCGAGGGTGGAATAGTTTTTACAGGTTTAATATTCTTTCTAAAGAAATATGAAGATTCATGTTCTACATGGCCTCTTTGGAGATGGTCACTTCGGGTTCCTTCCCGGGATGTTTGAGGGATTTGACAGCGATTTCCCACCGGGTCATCTGTTTGCTGCAAGGGAATGACAATCATGTCAGTGAACATGGACTTCCAATCTGTTGAAAACATGGCAAGAATCTTACAAGACTTGGCCAACTCAGCTGCTTTGACCATGGCCTCCATGGCCGATGCGTCAAACCCCCATTCCATAGAAACCCACCCCTAGTGTACTGTGCAAATCCTTAAAAAAGGTTTTCCGGGACAAGAAATATTTCATGCCATAAAGAGACAGGCCGCTACAGAATATAATACCCAAAATGATGAATGTATTGGACAAGAAACAAGTAGATTTGCCTGACAAAAGTACTGACAGCAAGACATCTTGGGATCTAAAATAGTTCCTTTCCCAGTCAATTATCGTCGTTATTCTTACAAGCCTCCAACTATCAAAGATGTTATGGCAAGTCCCCCGTGACCGATGCAACTGACCCTCAGACCAAAAAATATCCGCCTCCTTTGTACCAAACTATTGAATGTTATCCCCACAGAAAATATGATCCCGCGGGGAAAGGAAGATTTTCCTTACAAAAGTACTGACAGCATGTAGCTCAGGAATTAAATCGTAGCCTTTCCAAAATGGGGATCATATACCAAGGAAGGCCTACCTTAACTCAAGATTTATGAGGAGATGGGGTAAATTGAGTCAGCACTGGATTAAGAAACTAATACTAATGTTCCACAAATTCCAAAGACTGATCTACAAGCACCTTTATTGTACTCCATAAACTTTAGCATTCAAAACTTTGACAGAAACCAAAACTCGAGGAGCAAGAAAGTGAGAACCAGGAAGGTGGAAAACGGTTCAGAGGAAACAAAAAAATCTTCCTGGAAAAACTATACATCAGAAACCATTCCAGAATGGACACTTGGTCTCAATCAGGGGACATCCAAAAGTCTACCTGGATGCAATCGAGGATTTGCATGCAAATAGACAAAGGAGGTGGTTATACTTTAGAGGACCTTGTTCTACTTCTTTCTCAGAAATTCGAAAGATTTAAAATGCATTTGGAGATGTTTAAGAATGAAACATTTTGACAGACTAAGCAGCAGTAGCAAAACTCATACACACACCACCAGGAGCCTATCCTGAAACAAATATCTGCACAGGGCTTTGATATGACGAAAACAAATTTCAGAAGAGAAACCCTGGACCATAACGAATCTACAATTCCTAGCATATGGGGTCTTGCGACAAGAGGGACTAAAGCAGACTTCCTTTTAAATGAAAGATATCCTAAAACTAATACCGAGGATGACATATACTTCAAGAAACTATTATTTTTTAATGATTTGTATGGATTGAATGAAGGCCTTATTGGGAGATTCCAATTGCTTCATGGGTTTGTCTCTCTCTTAGGAATCCACATTCATTTTGGAATTATTATAACAAAGAATATATTGCATCCTTTGAGAAATGATTTTGAAGATGATTTTATAAGTGAATTTGGATAAGGATATGGGTTTGAACTGCTCAAAGGAGGAAATGTCCAAATTTGGGATTATAGTAATGAATGTGGAATGAAAATTACACAAGGTCTACCTAACATCATGGAGTATTCTAGATGTATAACTGGTTGGGTCCAGTATTTAATCAATAATGCTGCAACTCCAAGGGCTCCCTTCTTTACTTTTATCAACGTGGTGGTTCGTAACAAACTTGGAAGTGACGGTGCTATATGCACAAGTACTAGCTCTTGTCGTGGCTGTCACTTGATCAACTGGCACAAGTCCGCTAGGAGCTTAAGCCAACTTCTATGAGATCTTAGAAGAAGCTTTTAACTGTGATGGATGAAAACTAACTCAAAAGAGGCTAGTCTACTTGCAGAAAGAAGCTGAAAGCTGAAAGGAAATGCAAACCCTAGCAAACCCTAGTTTTACCGACTAACCCTACTGGTGCAAGAAAAGAGATGAAAGCAGTGGAAATGGATGCCATTAACTTTTAGAAAGGTAATATGCATGTGAATAAGCTACTTCTACAATAAAATCTAGAAAAAAAATCTTTTTGTATTTTTGAGTAAGTTGTCAGAATTATTATGCATGTGCTTTAACTGTTTTTCACTGTGCAGAGGTTGATTGGCGAAAGGAAATGCTTGCAGGAGGTTGGGAAGGTGAGAAGAGGGCTAAGGCGTCCCTAGAAACCTTCTATAGAGTTTCACAGTGGTCGGATCTCAAGAAACTATTTTCGTGATATTCTACAGGAAGTCTACAGGGGTTCTACAAGATGTATTGTAGCTTCTACAGGATGTACTTTAGCTTCTACAGGATGTTCTGTAGCTTCTACAAGATGTTCCAAAAAGAGGATTTTGGAGGGTTAATGGAGGAAAAATGGTGGCATAGTGGAAATGGAGGTTGCATAAGGATGTTAAGGGGTCTAGGACTTGGTGAATGAGGCTAAGGAGCGATTGGCTTTTTTTGAGGATGGAGGTAGCAAGGTTGCACAAAAACGTAGAAATTAGGGCAAAGTGGGAAAATGTGGCAAATGAAGGGAAATAATTTGAGTTAGGGGATGGAGCGGGTTGTATTCATGGAGGAAGGGTAGGCAAGAAGGTACCACAGGTGCTCTACACGTTATTTTCCAAAATTGATCAAATGAAGGCTAGGAAAACCAAAGATCTAGCTAGTTTGACCTAATTCAACCTAGAAACCATATGCATGATGAACAAAAGTTTATTGGCAGAAAATCATGTAAAACAAATATGGAAACCAAGCAAGAATAGATCCTAAACATGCAAGTACAACTTGTATCAACTTGTCTAACTAAAAATCTAACACTAGCAATTGCATGAAGAGGCAGAAACAGTGTTTTTGTGGCAACAAGTATGCCTTGGTCTCAGATCATGGTACCAAGGAGGGAGAGGTGAGATCAAGGGTTGCTTGATGCCCTTTTCTAAATATATTTTCTATACTCAAACTATCAAATCAATCTGAAGCATGAAAAGCTATTTTAATAATAAAAAACAACCTAAGTAACAAAGCAAGATTTTTATCTAGATAATAGATTTTATTCTAAGAATGTAGCAAAGGCACATAAACGTACACAAAGGAGGTACTCGGAACTTGGGTTGGGCCCAACCCCAAGAGCTACAAACTCCTAAGAAATATTAAAGCTGGTGCAAATCTGGATTCATGTTTACTGATCAAGAAATAATAGTTACATCCCAAAAACTGTCTACAAGAAAAAGCTCGAAATTGTGCTGATACAGAGCTGCACTAAAGTGCTAACCTACTTACTAAAATCTAAGTACAATCTAACTAAAAACTGACTAAAATTGAACTACAAACTGACTAACTCCAAAAGAGGCCCTAAGCCTTCTTATTTATTCAAATTTAGGACTCCAACAGTCCTCCTAAACTTTAGGGACTCGGTTGCCAAAACTTGCAGTTAACAATAGTCCTACTTGACTTGCTTGGCTGCCCCTTGTGCTCCAAGTTTTTGATTTATCTTAAAATCCTTCCATGATATTTCAATGTGGTTAGGAAAACCACCCCTATAGGCTTTCTCAATGAGAACCCACACAACATGTTTGTCTTTCTCCCCTAGACATATAGAATCCAGATAAACACATCTTCCCACGACATTTCCAATGTCATATAGAGTTTCTTTTGACCACAACTCCAAGGGAAGACCTGGGAGTTTTACCCAAATTAAATTGTTTATGGGGGTATTTTTCAGTGGATTACAGCCCATGTACCATCTGTGAAGTGCCAGGAAGTTCCTTCTATGTACCCATGGACGAGTCTAAATTTCTTCCCAGTTGCTGACACTCAGAAAATGGAAGCAGTACCAATCCTTCATCAATTTGGCTATAATGGGGATGTAGCCAATCAAAGGTTTCCATTGAGACTGTAACCATTTTCTCATCTTGACATTGTCCATTTCAGGGAAATGCCACTGGCCAACCAAGGAAAACTCTTGCAGGATTTCAATTCATTCTATAAGATAAATGTTGTCCAACCTAATCGCCGTCGAGGGTGGAATTTTTTTTTACAGGTTTAATATTCTTTCTGAAGAAATATGAAGATTCATGTTCTACATGGCCTCTTTGGAGATGGTCACTTTGGGATCCTTCCTGGGATGTTTGAGGGATTTGATAGTGATTTCCCACCAGGTCATCTATTTCCTACGAGGGAATGACGATCATGTCATTCTGTTGAAAATGCAACAAGGTGATGGAGCTTAGTGAAAAGAAGTTGCCTTCACTAAGTGGGCCCGCAGGCTATTTTGGCGCAAATTCTATTTTTAGACATATGGATCATGGCCTATGAGTTGTAGGATGCTATTTGTGGATGATCGGTCAATTTGGTAAAAATAGATGGAACTATATTTTTAGACATATGGGCAGAGTCTATTTTTAGACTGTCAGGCTAAAAATAGAACAATCGAATATTATTAGCCCTTAATAATATTTGGACTATAAACATTATCTTATTCTCTTGTAGCACTTTAGTTCGAGCTACGGATGTGGCACATGCATCTACCAGAAGGAAATACGTGGTTCCTTTCAGTTAGCTAGAGCTATTGCATGGAGGACTTCAGTTAGGACTTCAGTGATTGAGTTCTGTGGAGTTGGATCAGGAGTTGATGGAGTTGTGTTCAGTTTGAATTAGTTGAGCTAGTTTTAGATAGTCTAACTGGAAAATACACTAGTGTTGAGGGGTGTGAATTAGTTATTAATTAATTCAGTAATTATTAACTCATAAAGCAACTAAGGAATACATCAGTTAACTCAGTGCATGGATAGTTTAGTGGCGAAAGGTCTTAGAGGTGAGTGAAAGGGCAAGACAGCTGTCAGTTGTGACTATAGTTGTGCATGGGATTTGCACAATCAATGGATTTAGTATTGCCACTGAGGATTGTGTGGTATATCCAAGGGGAAATATGAATTTGGATCATTCATTCATTGGTATTCTCATGTAGGATTGCGCAGTAGAGGCAGGCAAGCATCGAAGGAGATTTGAGCCAGTGATTGATTCAGATCTGAGCTAGTTTGTGTGTAACAGGTGGAGATAGTACTGAGTACTTATGAGGAGTATTGTCCTATGTAATGTTACATGTTCTCAATCAATATAATATACAGATAGTTGGGAGTTTTCAGCTATATGCTTTCCTCGGGTACATATTGTGTTGATATGTGTGATTGATGCGTCAATGTGCGCATGCGATTGTTATTTTAATACTGCAAATTGATGATCAATGTAGAGGAGGTTATGTATTATGCATGTATTCCACAATTAGTATATAATCAGGATAATCTCTATGAATAAGTGTCATATTATTCAAAATTTCTACATGGTATTGGAGTTGGTTGATTTGTAGAAAAAGTTCTACAGGATATCAAAGCAAGGATTGATCATAAGATCTATTATTCAGAAAGTGTTTACATTTTATTTCTTCAGGAAGAGTCTGTAATCGGGCCAGCTAGCTTCTGGATTCATCCTTCTTTTGGAAGGTGAGATATTCAATGAATTCCCATATAGTCGATCTCTGTACAAGAAATACTTTGTTCTCACAAATTTTAGATCAGAAGCGATTGAGTTTTGAGTTAGTGGAATGGCGCTCAAGGATAAACTCAGAAACATCTAAGTGTGAGAATGGAGAAAATATGCCCCAGTATCTCATGAAGTTCACTCAATGCTGGGATGAGTTGGGAAGTGTGGGGGTGACTGTGGATGATGAGGACTTGGTGAGCTTGGCTATAATTGGTCTTCCAAAGAGTTGGCATTCCTATCAAGACTCTATCAATGGTCGGGAGAAATTGCCAGGATGGGAGAGACTTTGGTCAGATCTTCTGCAAGAGGAGATCAGGCAGAATACCAGGGACGGATCTTCATCAAAGGCATCTCATGAAGAAAATTTCGCTTTGGCTGCCAAAGTAAATAAGGGGAAGAACAAGAAAGCTTCTCATTCTAGTTCGAAAGGCAAGAAGCAGGACATGTCCAAGGTGAAGTGCTTTCACTGTCACCGGCACAGACACTATGCCACAAATTATCTGTAGAAGAAGAAAAATAAGCAAGTTGTTGGATCTGCAGTGAGAGAGGCCTTAGCCTTGCAGTTTGAGCTAGATTTTTTCACTGATTGCATGCTTGGTATCAACTGTGATGGGATCAGTATGGTTTTTGTATAGTGGTGCGTCTTTTCACAAGACAGGAGATCAAGATTTGTTTTCTGATCTGGATGAGAAAGATCTTGGAGTGCACATCAAGATGGGCGATGATGGTAGATATAGTGCGACTAGTATTGGTACCATTTCCTTTGAGAGGGAGTCTAGTAAACTCTTCATATTGAAGGAAGCGATTCATGTTTCAGGATTGAAGAAGAATCTTATCTCTGTGGCGATGTTAGAAGACAATGGATATGATGTTGTTTTTAGTGAGGGAAAAGCTTTCCTGCATAGTAAGACAACTGGAAAATCCTGGAAGATAGGAGTTCGAGTCAAGAACCTTTATCAATTGCACGTACATGGCTGCGCAGCAATTGCATGCAAAACCTTGAGCAGTAAGGTAATTGATGGAGACTTGGTGGCTGAGAGGGAGGGTATATTACCTCTCAACATGCAAAGCTAGAAGAAGTCTCAGACAATGGTGGAGGAGCCACGATGGATGCAACAGCTTCAGGAGGTTGTGGAGTAGCTATAACAGGGGAAGCTGAGTGGAGATCAATTAGAGACATCTACTCATACAGAGACCTCCAGTAGGGGGAAACTCCGAGCCAGGTAGGCTGAGGGATCACATGCAGCCATACCTCTAGGTAGGAGGTGGGGCGATATAAAGTGATCGTCCCAAGGAGGAGGGGTAGGATTGTTGAGGTGCCCAACCTCTTAGATGATACCTTGCTACACGAGCCCCGATGTGGAGTCGCAGGAATTGACTAATTGGGTAGAGACATATGTGGATGGAGCAGCAGAGAGAGTGACAGTGCAGGGAATCCCAAGACAGTGCATAGCTAGCAGGCTGCAGCAATGCGAGAGGCACAAGTGTTTTGCACAGTGCTAGGTGGAACAAAGAGGTGTGCAATGGTGCGAGATGCATGGAGATGTTGCAGTAGCGTAGATGTCAGAGAGGGAGCACTTGTTAGCAGCAGGTAGACATTCAGCATCAGAGTATGTTCCTAGCCCAACAGAGGGGTCAGTTGGGACTGTTTTTTGTTCCAATTGTTGTTGGAGCAAGTGGACCGCGTAGATGTCTTGCATACAGAACATTCCAGGGTTACAGGATAGGGGTTGCAGATAATCGATATCTTGATGAGAGGGGGTGCTGAAAATGCAACAAGATGATGGAGCTTAGTGAAAAGAAGTCGCCTTCACTAAGTGGGCCCACAGGCTATTTTTGGCGCAGAGTTTATTTTTAGACTATGTCTATTTTTAGACATATGAATCATGGTCTATGAGTTGCAGGATGCTATTTGTGGATGAATATTCAAGTTGGTAAAAAATATGGACCTCTATTTTTAGACATATGGGTGGAGTCTATTTTTAGACTGCCAGGCTAAAAATAGAACAATCGAATATTATTAGCCCTTAATAATATTTGGACTATAAACATTATCTTATTCTCTTGGAGCACTTTAGTTTGAGCTACGGATGTGGAACGTGCAGCTGCCAGAAGGAAATACATGGTTCCTATGGGTTAACTTGAGCTATTGCATAGAGGACTTCAGTTAGGACCTCAGTGATTGAGTTCTGTGCAGTTGGATCAGGAGTTGATGGAGTTGTGTTCAGTTTGACTTAGTTGAACTAGTTGTAGTTAGTCTAACTGGAAAATACACTAGTGTTGAGCGGTGTGAATTAGTTATTAACTAATTCACTAATTATTAACTCATAAAGTAGCTAAATAATACATCAGTTAACTCAGTCCATGGACAGTTTAGTGGAGACAAGTGTTAGAGGTGAGTGAAAGGGCAAGATAGTTGTCAGTTGTGACTATAGTTGTGCATGGGATTTGCACAATCAATGGATTGAGTATTGCAAATGAGGATTGTGCGGTATATCCAAGGGGAAATACGAATTTGGATCATTCATTCATCAGTATTCTCATGCAGGGTTGTGCAGTGGAGGCAGGCAAGCAGTGGAGGAGATTTGAGCCAATGATTGATTCAGATTTGAGCTAGTTTGTGTGTAACAGGTGGAGATAGTACTGAGTACTTGTGAGGAGTATTGTACTATGTATTGTTACATGTTCTCAATCAATATAATATACATATAGTTGGCAGTTTTCAGCTGTTTTCTTTCCACTGGTACATACTGTGTTGATATGTGTGATTGATGCTTCAATGTGTGCATGTGATTGTTTCTTTAATACTGCAAATTGATGATCAACGTAGAGGAGGTTATGTATTATGCATGTATTCCACAACAAGTGTATAATGAGGATAATCTCTATGAATAAGTGTCATATTATTCAAAATTTATACACAGTCAACATGGACAGCCAATCTGTTGACAACATGGAAGGAATCTTACAAGACTCGGTCAGCTCAGCTGCTTTGACCATGGCCTTCGTGGCTGATGCGTCAGACCCCAAATCCATAGAAGCCAACCCCAGTGTACTATGCAAATCCTTAAAATAGGATTTTCGGCATAGGCAATATTTCATGCCATAAATAGGCAGGCCACTACAGAATATAATACCCAAAACGAGGAATGTATTGGATAGGAAACAGGTAGATTTGCCTGACGAAAGTACTGATAGCAAGGTGTCTCGGGATCTAAAATAGTTCCTTTCCCAGTCAATTATCATCGTGGCCTGATTCTTACAAGCCTCCAAATATCAAAGATGTTATGGAAAGTCACCTGTGGCTGATGCCACTGACCCTTAGACCAAAAAATATCTGCCTCCTTTGTACTATATTGTCCTTTAAAAGGATATTACGAGTCTGGAAATAAAACCTGCCTTTAATTGGTTTGATCAAACTATTGAATGTTA
>APFE030939414.1:0-69842 GCA_000404065.3 Pinus taeda | reverse complement strand
TCCTCAGCTGGTGTTGAATTCCTTAAAGAGTCTGCTCCTGATGATGATGGGTTAGTTTTTGAATGGTGGGGGGTTTTTATGAATCTACCTTGACTGTCTCTAAATCTAGGCATAAATGAACATGATTTCTAACTGTGTTTTTGTTTATTGATTTTTTTTTTTTTAAATCCTTTAAGTACGCCTCCCCGACAACGGCGCCAAAATGTAGTGTACTGTCTAGGGTGCTAGACTAGGCTATATTTATTATCGACCAGGATGTGTAGACTTAGAGGCATGCGTCTAAAGTATATATACATAAAGGATTATTAGCTAAGTGGTTATGATGGTAGGTCACAGGACTTCTTTACGAAAGATTGAGGTATGTTACCTATCACCCAAACACTTAGGTCACTCAGTTAATATACCTAATTACAACACTGTCATTCAATTTATTTACCAAATTAAAACACTGTGTATCAATACGAACCAAGATTTCAATCTCCTTACAGAGACACTATGCATAAAACCCCTGTTCAGCAAATACTCAGCATTCACTAATATTCATGCAAGATGAAAAACATACAGAAATTGTAAGCATACTTTGAAATGATAACGGAGTTCATGACATTGCTTTAAAAGACAACAAAGGATCGAATCCCTTACAGGATACAATTCACGATCTCAGTGATGAACTGTTCAAGCACTATCATAAACATAAACCATACACATTCTATTGAAATCAACAACCAATTCTAATTACTATGCATATCATTTAATACCCTAAGTTGTGAATGAAAAGGAAATGACAGTATACCAAGTTAACGCAGGGCCCGTCCGCGTTCCAGAGGTATACTGGCACTGTGATCAACCGATTATCAAATCAACGCAACAAGGAAAAGATCGTGACTGCAATTATGTCTTTGATATTAAGTTCAAACTCTGTTTTCAAAAGAAACAACGATAACCAACTACTGACCACTCAGAACTGTGTTTACATATGGTTTTACAATCCTTACATTTCGAAAACAAATGTACATTCATGATGTGGCTATTGCTGCTTTTACCATGTTGTGATTT
Organism: Pinus taeda; assembly: GCA_000404065.3. Lineage (NCBI taxonomy): Eukaryota > Viridiplantae > Streptophyta > Pinopsida > Pinales > Pinaceae > Pinus > Pinus taeda. The sequence continues at coordinate 68,786 of APFE030939414.1, read as the reverse complement.
TTAAAATGTTTCTATCCTAAACTGATTTCAAAAAGGAACAAAACTAAATCAATTTAGAATGCTTTGCTGTTGCTGCCTTTGTCGCCAACATGCTATACTTTGACCTTCATTGACTGCACATGTAGGAGGGTCGATTCTGCTGTAGGATAGGTATTCGTCCATGCTTGGACATTCTGCTTTTCATCCCTACCCTTCGCTCTAGCCTAGCTGTCATGCCACATGTCAAACAATGAACCAATTACAGGATGTTGGAACTTCCTGTAGCCATTTTTACCAAAAATTCCTAATTCGTTAACATAAAACTCCTAAATCAATTTTAATGCTTTTTAATAACTATAGGACTATTAACTAATCAATTTTCAAGGGATCCGAGAGATATATGATGGAAAGAGGTAGGCAAATGATATGTTTTAGGAGGAAAAAGGAGGTCATGGAATGGTACCTAGATGAGGATGGAGAAAAGAGAGTCTTGTAGGGAAAGAAGAATTCTACATCAGTGGTGATGGTTATAGCTATATAATCCAGGCACAACCATAGGAAAGGATGTTTATTGTTTGCAGTACATGTTTCTAGTGACAAAGGTGATGAGCACTAGTATTGCAGCAAGAATGTTGCAATTCCTGGGGCTACCAAATTTACTTTATCAACTCAGGGTTCATACAAACTTGGAGGTGACAGTGTTGTATACACAAGTAAATGTGATGGGTCTGCTTGTTTTCATTGCTAAATTGACGATAGACCACTAAGGTTTTTCAAACTAGACTTCTATGGATTTAGAAGAATCTTGATTACCAATGAGGGCAAGAGAAATCTACTCTAAGAGAAAGCTTGTCTACTGCAGTAAGGAAAAAGATTGAAATCAAATGCTAAAACACACCATTTTCTAACTAATTTCTAAGAGGCTATGCTTCAAAAGAATGCTAAGTTAACATGTACGTAATTCTAATGTCCTAAGCATGCAAATTCAAAGCATCAAACATTCTACTATTGTGCATGTAAATAAATAAAATAATTATGTTTTTCTTTTTGTCTTTTTTATGTGAAAGTGTGCATGTTGCTTAGGGATGATGGTGAATGGCTAGAAAGTTGGGGAGACCAGTAGGGGACCTTTTCTAGCTTCCTAGAGGCCTTTTCCTTAATTCAGCCTCAAAACAAGCCACTACAGGTAAACCTACAGGATGTCCTAATGCGTTCTACATGATGTCCTAAAAACCTACAGGATCCCCTATATTTCTACGGAATACAACCGAGAGAAAAAGAATGGGTGTTGAAGGTGATGGAAGGCATAGGGAAGGTGGTTAGTGGATGGAATGAGGCAAGGGAGTGCCTAGGACCTCTTCATAACTCAAAACCAAGGTTGGGAGATGGTTGGATTTGCTCAACAATCTTGGAGAAGTTTCCTTGTGAAATAATGAAATTGGTGAGGGTTTTAGTGAAAGCAAAGAATGATCATGGATGGATGAAGTTGGAATGAGGTTGCTGACTATGACATCTCTTTGTACTTTTGAAACACCTACACTGCATCAAACATTGACATTTACCCAAAAATCATGTAAACAAGAAGAATTTCAATTATCTAAGGAAAACAAAATTTCATGAGCTAGATGCCTACTTTATGCATGAGGAGAACTTGCAGAATAAGATGGAACATTGATGAGATATAATGTAATAATGAAGGTAGAAGAAATGATAACTAAATCCTACTCTTGCAAACTGATCAAATGTTGGCCTATGTACAGAAAACCCTAAATTCCATGAGAAACTAGAATTTTGTCCTTTTTGGGGCTGCATAGGAGTTCTTTCCTGAAACCATGATCCCTGAAGGAAGGAGTGAGGAAAAAACCACCTATTGATAGCTTTTTGATGCTCCTTTATCTCTTCTAAACTACTACTGAAGTAAAGCACAAATGGAAGCAAACTAATCAAATCTGCACTACTTGTAGTGAAATAATTCTAAAGACAATTCAACCATTAATCTATGAATTCAATATAAGCATACAAATACAAGAAGAGGAACCTTTACTGTTATTGTTGGGCCCTAACCCAAGAGCTTCAGCCCTCTGAGTTAACTCAGTGCTGGATCAAGGAATTTCCCATTATCACTATCAAAACAGAAAATTACATAACAATGTCTTTCACAAGTCTTGAACTCGAAATTGACTAGTGATTTTATAGAAAAAAATTCAAATTGAGGCTCTAGGCCTCTTTATTTATACAATTGAATTCCCCAACAACTTCCTTAAATCTAGGGAGGCTCTGCTCCCAAACTCGAGATAAACTAACTCTTTAATTGTCACTTGCTCAATTGCCTTTTGATCTCCATGACTTGGCTGCTTGTACTCCAAGCTAGTGTGATTGACGGAGGAATATTCGAATGAGGGAGGAGTAAATGAGGAGGATCTACATCCTATAATCTCTCCTCCTTATCTCATTAGTTTCAGCCCTTAATTAGCCAAAATTCCATGATTTTCTCTCACAAACTTGCAATCAATGCACATTAGTACACTAGGCATAATGTCTCACTTTGACTCATCTCATTAAACAAAATATAATCAAAATATGTAATAAATTGTGAGAAGACTTGATTTTAATAAGCTATGAGGTATATTAAGGTCCATATAATTACCCAATGATGAGGCTCATCAAAAGGGAAGGAGGATGAGGATGATGAAGTCCTGTGAAGTATCCTGTCTTAGAGTAGCTTCAGGATGTGTTTCCTGTAGATATTCTAGAGTTTCCTCCTCATAGATAGGTGGATTTCTCTATTGAGTTGATGCCAAGAGAAACACTAGCATCTAAGACACCTTGCAAGATGACCACGTTCAAATTGGTGGAATTTAATTTGCAGCTTAAAGAGATGCTTGATAAGGGATACAGAAGGCCAAGTTTATCTCCTTGGGGTGCACCAATGTTGTTTGTAAGAAAGAAGGATGCTACTCTCATATTGTGCATTGATTACAAACAAATGAATAAGGTGAATATCAAGAGCAGATACCCATTGCCTCATATTGATGATTTGTTTGACCAGTTGAAGGGAACTACAATATGTTCAAATATTGACTTGAGATCAAGACATCATCAGGTGTGCATCAAAGAAAAAGACATCTACAAGACTGCATTTCTTACAAGGTATGGCCACTATGAGTTTGTGGTGGTTCCTTTTGGTCTTACTAGTGCTCCAGAAACCTTCATGTGTTTGATGAACAATGTGGTGTGCCCTTACTTGGATAAGTTTATGATAGTATTTGTTGATGATATATTGGTATATTTAAAGAATGAGGAGGAGCATGCAGAGCATCTAGTAGCAGATTGAGATTGTTGAGAGACCATAAGGTGTATGGAAAGCTCAGAAAGTGTAGCTTCTTTTAGTCTTAGATTCATTACTTGTGACATGTTGTTTCCAAGGAAGGGATAATAGCGGATCTAGAAAATATTAAGGCTAATATGGAGTGGCTAGCTCCAAAGAATGTGGATGATGTCAGATATTTCATGGGACTAGCAGTTTATTATAGAAGTTTCATCATGAAATTTTCTAATATTGGTTATCTTATCACATATTTGTAGAGGAAAGAGAAGAAGTTTGAACAAAATGCTATGTGTGCAACTAGTTTTGATCAATTGAACAGTTGTTTAACAATGCTCAAGTTTTGAAGATTGCGGACCCTGATAAGGATTTTTTGTTTTATATAGATGCTTGTAAGGAATGACTTGGTAGAGTCCTAATGTGGGAAGGATAAGTGGTTTTCTATGAATCGTGAAAGTTGAATAAGCACGAGCATAATTATGTGACTCATCATCTTGAGTTGGCAACTACCTTTCATGCATTGAAGGTGTGGAGACATTATCTCCTTGGCAAGAGGTTCATGTTGATGAGTGATCATAGTGGATTGAGGTACTTGTTTGACCAACCCAATCTAAATGCAAGGAAAGCTAGATGGTTGACTACTCTTAGTGAGTTTTATTTTAGATTAGGTACATCAAGGTCAAAGAGAACTAGGTTTTGAATGCTCTCAGTAGAAGAGTGCAAATGAATAATATTTTAGTTGTGAGATCTTATGGGACAAACATATAGGAGTAGAACTTACATGCATGACAACATGATGAGAAGTACCACCAATTGAATTGGATATTGCAACAACAAGGTGATAAGGATGAGGAGTAGCACCTCACAACATATGGCTTGATTAAATTCAAGAGCAAGATCTATGTGCCTAATAGTGGTGAATTGAAGAAACTTATTTTGAGAGAGTTTCGTGTCAATCCATATTCAGACCACCCAGGATACCAGAAGACCTTGAAAGTAATCAAGAAGTTTTATTATTGGTCGAATTTGAATACAGATGTGGTTGATTTTGTTTCACAGTGCTTGGACTGTCATCAAGTGAAAGTTGAAAGCAAGCATCCAGTTGGTTCATTGCATCCTATTCCGATTCTATAATATAAATGGGAGGTCATTTCCATGGATTTCATTATAGGTTTTCCTAGGACATTAAGGTAGTATGATTCTATCATGGTTGTGGTTGACAGGTTTAGCAAGATAGCTCACTTCGTTGTAGTGAACTCTACTAATTTAGCTAATGAAGTGGCTCAAGTCTTCATTAAGGAGATAGTGAGGCTACATGGAGTTCCCAAGAGGATTATATCATAAAGAGATGCCAAGTTCACTTAGAGGTTTTGGAAAGAGTTTTTTGTAGGCTTGGGGATAGATTCAACCTTAAATACAACTTATCATCTATAGGCATATGGATAGACAAAGAGGGTTAGCATAATTCTTGAGCATATGTTGAGGATTTATGTCATGCATCAGTAGAGGAAGTGGGAGGATTATCTTCCACTAGTTGAGTTTTCTTATACTAATGGGTACCAGGAATCCTAGAAGATGGTTCCCTTTGAGGCTCTCTATGGGAGGAGTTTCAATACTCATATTAGTTGGAGTGATCTAGTGAATAGGGTGATTATTGGACCTTATATGTTGAGGGAGATGGAGCAAGAGATGTTGGTTATCGGAAAGAATTTGAAGGCATCACAAGAGAGGTAGAAGAGATATGAGGATCAAAATAGGGCATTCAAGGAGTTTCAAGTTAGGGAGCATGTGTACTTGTGTATCAAACCCAAGAAGAGCTCCTTGAAGATTGGGTCATGTGCCAAGTTGGCACCTCATTTTTGCATGCCTTTTCAAGATTCTTGAGAGGATTGGACCAGTGGCCTAAATACTTTCTTTGTCACCATTAGTGAAATTCCATGATTTTTTTCATTACTAAAAATATATATACATGATGTTGATCATGTGATTGATTAGTCTGTATTGTAGGTGGAACAAGGAGAGTTCTAGCCAGAGCCACAATGCATCCTATGCATCCTACATTGCAAGAAGCTCATGCTCCAGAGCTTAGTAATAGAGCAAGTTAAAGTGCAGTCGAAGCACTTTGTGTCCGATGAAGCTACATGGGAAATGGCTGATTAGATGTGAGCATTATATCCTTCTTTATTTTCTGGTTTAAGCAAACGAGTTTTTGGTGTATATGTGTGTGTGTGTCATTGTAAATATTGTATCGAGTTGTTTTTATAAATCTCCAATAAGCAATATGTCATTGTAAATAAAACATCAAGTTGTGGTTATAAAGCTCCATAAGCAGTATGTGCCATGTTTTCATCATTTTTGGTTGGTCATAAATGTCATATAACAACGAGGATGTTATTCCCCTAAGAAGGAGGGGTTTGTAACAGCCTTGGGTTAAGTTTCCATGTAAATAAAATAAAACCAAGGTCATGGGACATGTATTCCAAGTTGAATGGAGGGGTAAAGCATTACATTGGGAATCAATTATGGTTTATTATTGGCTATGGAAATTTGAATTGGCATTGTAAAATGTAAAAGGCAATAAATGGCAATTTAATACAAGAAATAAAGGAAAATACGAGAAAAGGAAGATGAAGGGACAGGGATATGCATGCAAGAGAAAATGAATGAAAAGTAAAAGAAAATGAAAATAAAAAGGGAAAAGAGAACATTCACACACACTCTTGACATTCTAGCATTGACTTAGGGAAGAAAAGAGCAAGAGAGAGAGAACAGGCACTTGAACACAAGGAGGACTCAAGAAAACAAGTAAGGAACAAGCAAGGGAGTGCAAGAAGAAGTTTGGATAGCAACAAGCAAGGGAAGAAATTAGTTGTGGATTTGCAGGTAATAGTCCTCTACCAAGATTTCCAAAGAATTAGAGATGATTCATTGGGAATTCATATTAACCAAAGGACCAAAAAAAATCAATGACATGAGTTTCTGATTTCACTTCCAATCAATTCAATGATCAGATTCTATCTTTTCTCCTACCCTCAAAAATATGAAGTATATCTCTTTCTATACTTCAAATTGATTGTCCAAATCAAAGTATTTTTGAAAGGGTAACTATTCTCAGTTTCGTATAGAATTTTGGAGAGTACTCTCTGGCTGGAGTACTCCACATCTTTAGGATCTGATGCTACACTACTTGCTCAATAGCTTAGTGTAGATCAACTCTATTACGTAAGTTGATTCTTGATTCTTGTCAATGAGAATATTATGATTGTATCAACCCGAACCTTCTTTCAATAATTGATATTTGTGGTCCTTCCATCATCAATTGAATTATTAATGCATGGAATATTTAGGCTCTATCTATTCAATATTCGGGCTCCTACGAGAGATGTTTTTTTCGCTGCATGTGTGATTTAGTATGTTTGAATTTTATGCATGGTATATGCATTGGTTTATTGTTTATTTTTATTGTCATTGGCATGGGATTTTCCTAGATTGACAGTGATGTACAACCTTGCCTTTTCCATTTCCTAGATAGCCATGATGCAGTGGGTTCCCTGTTTTGGTTAAGCTTTGGATTTCTAGTAGATTTTGGATCTTGTTTGAGGTCATCTCAGGAAGATTCCCAAGGGTTGAGGGTGGAGATGGTTTTCTCCTAGAACTCTCTGATATATGGGTGGAGACAAAAGAAATCATCTAGGTGTGGTGAAGAAAGTATGAGGCATCCAAGCTTGTTTTTGTTGTGGTGATTTATGGACCAGTTTAGGTGAAATCATTGTGATTGATGGTAGAGGTGGTTTGGCTTCTAGATTCCTTGGTTGATTTTGTCTTGTTTTATCCCATGTAATCCCAAATTAATGCTTGGAATATGACACGGGGGTAACTGGTTGAAAGAAATATTTCGTTCAACCCAATCTATGGTCAAGTGGTACGTGGAAGTCCCTGACTTGGTTGGCTTTATGCATACGTTATTATTTCTTATTTCTTATTGATATCAATGAGCACGTGTATTAGTCAATGTGTTTATTTTATGACTGGTTTGTCATGCATTCATTCTGGTTAAATGTTGGTTATAGGCATGGTACATTCTTATTATATGATGTGCTCTTGTTATGGATCTTGTTCATGGTTTGATTGTTATATGAATGCATTAGCTAACTAGTGTTTGATGAAGCTAGCCTAAGAGGGAAGTAAGCCTCATAGATGATTCTTTGATGAAACTAATTAAATAGTGAACAAATAGGCATTCATGATCTTTAGTTACTGTGTTTAAAAAATGTTTTTATAAATGTTTATCTTGTGTTTAGAAATCTTGGGAAATATTTGAGCCTAAGTATATATTATGCATACTTGTGATCATCATAGACTAGATTTTAGAAAGTTCTAGGCAGTGGCATGTAGGCTAGACTTGAAATTTTAGCATTGAATCTATGGACATAGGCATAGAACCAGGGATTTTTGTCTATATCTGCATGAAGGACAGCTTGTGCATGTGGCTGGAGCCTTCTGGTTGCATGGACTAGACTGTATGTGTGTGGTTGGGCTGTAAAGCTTGGTAAAAGTTAGTGCTAGCTCATGGAAAGATCATTAGTGAATGTTTTCTAACATCTAGGTGATCAGGTGTCCCTGGGAGGTTGCAGTAAATTTCAAGATGGTAGACCCCACTTCCATAATTGGAACTTAGACGTTGGGTCATGCATATTAACTCTTGTCTCATGTTTACCCTGGTGAGATTGTAAAAGTGGGTAAATGTGGGGTGGGGTGTTACACCTTGGTTCAAGGATCTTAGATTTAGTTATGATCATAAAGCTGGTATTTATATTTACCATATAGATCTTTCTCAATCTTATGTGTTGGAATTATGGCCAATGTGTTTTCCTTGATGGAAAACTACTCGACAAATGTGTTGTCCTTGATATCAACTTTTCATATGATGTCACACTCTTGTTATGACCAGCTAGTCCTTTGATGGATGATGACTATAGAGATTTGTTGAACTATTTCAGAAGATATGAATGCTTGTACAGGTGTTGCAGAAGATGAGGAAGAGTTTTTGCCGGTTAGTCATAGGTTGAATTTGAAATACATTGAATAGTTTGAAGTTTTAAAAATATATGTTTTTTTCCTTCCACAAATTCGAGTACATACACAACTTTCCTTCAGAAAATTAGCATATACATCATGAAAGTGAAATTCCCGATTTGTGATCACACATAAAATACCATGATAATTATCCATGGTATTCTCCCATGATTTTATGACACAAATGTCTATTTGATCCCATCAATAAATACTTTTTTTCCCAAGGAAAAATTGTAACCTTCATTATATAGATATTGAAAATTACATGTTATAGATGCTTTAAAGGAGCATATCTCAAAAAAGGGTGGCCACCACTTACACTATAAAATATACCAAAAATATAATAAAGTGGAACAATATCAGTTCATAAGAAAAACATATGCAATCATTTTAGAACCTCTATATAGTCAGAAATACAAAAATGTCCATAAATAAGTTGTGGTTGATCATGATAGTGTTACATCCTGAAGCTGATGATCAATGAAAGGTCGATGAAAACACTAATAGAACTCACGTTCATTATGCTCATATATCATCTAAATACCAAAATTTTGTTGCACTTCTTCTTTGGATAAACTATCAGAAATATGGTTCATTTCCCTGTAAATATGATGACATATCACATAATCAAATTGCGATTTTAAAGATAATACATCTTCTAGAAGGTTCCTGAGTGTCTGCCTATGACAATTTGACTATTGATTGAACCAGTTTATAATGATTTTAGAATCACCAAATATTTGAAGTTGTCGAAAACCTTTCTCTTGGGAAAAAAGAAGCAAAAGTCTAAGGTTGTGTAGTTCTGCATAATTGTTTGTACCCCTCCCTAATGCCATTTTCATTTTGAATGAATGTTCTTCTTTAAAAAACAACCTTCTTGTTGTGTTGGTCCATCAAAATAAGCATAGGGGAGAGATTTGTTTATAGCTTTAGCACGAATAATACGAGGCCTCTGATTTTTCTCATCCTCATGAATCATATTAAAAAATTGCCATTAATTGTGCTCCAATAGAGGCCCAGTGTTTTTCTTTTTCCTGAAATGTTTTTTGGTTCCTGCCTAACCAAATTCCCCAACAAACTAGAAGAGGGATATTTTTGAGTTTGGTAGGGTGAGCCCTATCCCACCATGATTCCCATGCATCAGCGAAAGGGTCTCCCTGCCATGTAATATTTATTTCCAGCGACTGATATAACATATTCCAAATTTGGACCGAGAAAGGGAATTGAAGAAATAAATGGTTTACCAATTCTTCGCTATCTTGGCACAATACACACCATGTCAGCCCCTGAAAATCTTTGTGCTTCAAATTCTCCCCCATTGGTACTTTGTTTCTCAAAAGAAACCACACGAGTAACTTTGCTTTTTCTGGATATTTAAGCTTCCATAATGGACACAACCACCAAGAGAAAATTCTAGGTTCGTAATCGACATATGTGTAAGAATAGTTGTCTTTTGGGGAATATCTATCATGGGAGGACAGGGACCATATGAGTTCATCTTCATGATCTAGAATTCTAATGTGTGTGGCAGAGAGTGAATTGGTATACTGAACCGAAACCTGATGCCAATGTGCTAGAATCTGAAGCTCTTGGGTGGATAACCATTTTTTACCAAATAAAGTAGATTTTTCCCTATTTGCAATATGATCTAGTGTCCTCCTCCCTGAGATTGCAAGGAATTGGATCAAATCTGGAGGGAGATTATGTGCATTACCACTTCTAGACTATACATTTGTTCCTACACTAGCCTTCACTCTAGATCCAACTCTCCATGCCAATCCAGCTCTGATATAACTAAAGGAATTTAGGACCACTCTCCATATATTTGACACATATAACCTGTTAAGTGCTAGTAATTTGATCCATTCCTCAATTGGAAGAGGGATAATGTATTTCCTAATCACCACTTCTGACCATAGACTACTCGATTTGATCAATTTCCATCCCAATTTTGCTATGAGAGCCTTAGAGAAACAATAAAGATTTTTCATCCCACAACCGCCCCTCCCACCAGCACCCAACCCCCCCAACCCCCCCCCCCCCGCCCCCCCCCACTTTTTAGGGAGGGAAATGAGATCCCATTTGACCCATGCAAAAAGTTATCCTTCCTTCTTGTCTCTCCAAAGAAACCTACAACATATTCGCTATATTTTGTAAAGAATTCCCTTAAGGACCCATGATGAGGACATCTAGTAAATAGGGATGGCCTCCAACATAGATTTAATGAGGACCAATCAACCTGCTCTTGACAACCATCTATAATACCATTCATTTATCCTACTCTCAAGTTTTTCCACAAGCCACATCCAATATGTAGTTTATAACATTTGGATTTAGCCTAAATACCAAATATTTCAATCCTTGCTCGAACTCCAGATGCCAATAGGAAAACCTATGATGTGCATAATTCAATTCATACTGAGAGCATCCTGTAGAAGATAACATATATTTATTTTGATTTATCTCCATACTTGTGGCTTTACAAAATATTTGAAGGGTACTTTTAAGGGAAAAAGAATCATTGATTGCACTGTTCATGAAGATGGGGACATCATCTACAAATAGTAGATGAGTCAAAATAATGTTATGAGCAATCTTCACTCCTTTTAATCTCCCTTGGTTAATTTATGTGGATAACAACCTGCTAAGTCCTTCCATAATGAATAGAAATAAGATTGGCGATAGTGTGCATCCTTACAACAGGCCACGTTCTGCATTAAATAAATTTGTAGTAGATCCATTAATAATAATATTGAAAGAAACATATGTTATGCAACACATAATACAATTAATAAAAGTATTTTGAAATCCTATGTTAGTCAACAGCATCTGAATATACAACCAGTTGGTCCTATCACATGCCTTTGATAAATCTATCTTAAGAATCCTGACTTTCATATTTTTTACCTTTAGGGAATGGAGGCCTTCCTGTGCAATGCCAATAGGTTCATGAATTTGATGATTCTCCAAAAACGAAAATTGTTCCCTAGAGATATGTTGATATACAATAGGCTTGATATGATTTTCTATAATTTTAGTAATGATTTTATATATGCAAATACGTAGAGAGGTAGGCCTAAAATCATTAAAACTCCTAGGGTTATCGATTTTAGGAATTAATTCAATAAAAGTATCATTGAATGCTTCATACATTATTCCCGTTGTCTTGAATTCCTCAATCACTTTTAGTATGTCTGGTCCAATGAGATCGAAGACAGATAGATAAAATTCAACCGGCCATCCATCTGAACTCGTACTCTTGTCTTTTTTAAACCATTTCAGAACATCCTCAAGATTGCCCGTCATAACTAGAAAATTTGACTCTTCATTCACTTCATCATTCACAAGTTGAGGGAAAATTTTGGCTACCTTGATTATTTCAGCTAATGATGCCTTCGGTGGTGCTTTATACAAAGCCCCAAAATGCTGAGTACCTAGGCTAGCCATACTCCTGAACATATGGACTGTCGAACCCAACTCATATTCCAAGGACCATATTGTGTTGATAACTTTCTGGCCTCTCACAAATTGTTGAAAGAATTTTGTATTTTCATCTCCTCCCTGAATCCAAATAGCCTTGCTCCTGAGCCTCCATGTTTCTTCCCTTTCCTCCAATAATATATGTTTCTCTGCCTCCAGTTTTGTAATATGAAATTTTGATTCTAGAGTGATGAAACCACCACTTTCAGGGTGCTCTAAATAGGCTAGTCCAGTCTCAATTATATGAAGGGATTCCTCTTCCTTTTTCTTTTTATTCTTGGCCCATTTAATAATCCTCTTCTTTAGTCATATTATATTATCATCCAGGTTTGCAGCTGGTGATCGATCTTCATTGAGTGACCATGCTTACTAAACCTTCTTGAAAATCCCTTGAAACTCCTCATCTTTTAGCCTTGTCACATTAGATTTGAAAGGTTCTCGTGGCTTCGGGGATATATCAACTACTTCTAAGAAAATAGGCACATGATCTGATATGACACCTGATCCTACCCATTGTATGATTGATGATATTTTTCCATCAGTGCTTCCTTAATCAGAAATATATCTAGTCATCTAGCTAACATGGCATCACCAGTCCTTTGATTCCTCCAAATGGGTTTGAGAAGCACCACTTCTATATCAATAAAAGTCTTGTACTCCAATAATTTCTTACGAACTCAGTGAGTAGTTCCACCTCAACATGACTCCCCCATGATTCTGCATGACACAGAAAATTTTAAATCTCCACTCAACATGATGTTATGATCCTACATAAATGATAACCTCATAATATCTTCCCATAAAGAAATTTGATTGTGACATGGCCCATATACATTTACTATACTCACTTCCATACCTAATTCTTCAGTGACCACATCAGACACAAGAGAACCTTCCCTTCCCCATATATTCACAAGCTTAATTGTCCTGCAATTGATACCTATGGCAATACCTCCAGATCTACCTATAGAATCTAACACATGAAAATACCATCCCTTTATTACATATTCTATAAAAAAAAAATATTTCCATACTATTCCCTAGTGTTTCCAATAATAATATAACATCCAACCTTTCAGAATCAAATAATCTCCAGAGAGCTAGTTTTTTAGCAGGGCTAGCCATCCCTCGAAAATTGAAGGAAATCCACTTCATCGAGAAACAACATTCGGGGTGCACTTTTCTATAATAACCCCATATAAGGATAATGTTTTTTCCTCTACTACATCCATACTGGCATTATGAATGGCTTTCGAGATATAGGATTTTCTGCCTCTAGGAATTTTGAGAATTTTATAAGGTGATGATAGACCTATACCCCCTATCGACACAATAGAATTTTTTGATAGCATCCTCAAATTGTATCTATGACTCATGTTAGGGACCGATGAGATTCGTGTCATCGTGGCTTCCAAAATAGGGGAAATAGAAGGGAAGTTAGGGAAAGGTGCCAGACAACATACCAGAACAGAGACCATAAGGCATGTAATAGCACTCAAATTGCATAAGGATAACACCATCCTATAACTAATAGCAAGAACAAATAAAGCAGAGTAAGGAGATTGATTCAAAGAATTTATAGGATTAGAAGATGGAAGAGAGATATTGGTAATCGGGAGGGGAATTTATGGAGACGCTTGCACGTGAGTAACTATAGAGCAAATGGACTTTGTGCATATGCTCATTGACCTTATTCCCTATCCTCTGCCTTTGTCTATCGAGCCAAGCATTTCTGAGGAGTATGCATGATAACATCCATATCAACTCTATCTCTGGGCAATATGGCATCTCCAACTGGATCGTCTCCACTGGTTTTCTCCCTGGCAAGAAGGGGGAACTCCTTAAAGAAATGACCCACTTCATGACACCGCCTACACCAGAATGGTACTCCCTCATAATCCAACTTTTGAACTCTAGAAAAATCCCTCCATTTAAGCATCAGACTTTCCATCAGACCTTCCATGGTGTCAAGATACAGCAGAATGTGAGAAAAATCCATTTTCCCATCTCATGGAAAGACTTACCATAATAAAAAAAATGTCCCTAAGTCATCCCCAATCCACCTGAAGACATCTTCCATCCATAATTGTGTTGGTTTGTGTTATATTCTTTCCACGACTAGCCCATGTAGTTAACTGGGGGGTTAGAAGGGGGTGGAGCCCCCCCTTCATTGCGTCGATTGCGTAGCAGGGGGGGTCACAGATGGTTTAAGGGGTGCAAGTAACCCCACTCTATGGGGTCCGGGGTAGCACCTCGTAAAATTTTGGTTTTGGACCCTATATTATGTTGGGAGGACCTACCTATGGTTTTGTGCATGTTTTTCGCACATGGTTCGGGACGCGATGGTTTTCGGTCCATGGTATTGGATTCTTTAGCATGTAAAAATATGTATTGTAACATTGAAAGGAACATAATGAAAAATCAAGATGGTAGTCCCAGTTTTGGGATCCAGGGGAAAATCTCTATGTATATGTGTTTTATATGTTATGCTCTTGCTATTGTTTATTTTCTGTGTTTTAGAATTCATATGCAGGTATTTTATGTACGGGGTTAAAACTTATATTTGGTATTGAAGCTATTTTGGCTTCAAGGGGACACCTTTGTTGCAGAGAGGTTTCGCTCGGGCCTGTGGCAGACCCTGTTCAGTGGGAGATCTACGAGATTGATTCTGGTGGTGATAGAAGATGGTGAGAAATGGAAAGATAGAGATTGAGAAATTTAATGGTCAGAGTTTTGAGTTGTGGAAACTCAAGATGGAGGATCTGTTGGTGGATAAAGACCAGTGGATTGTGGTAGATCCGGGTACTAAACCAACAGGAGTGTCCAATGAAAAATGGAAGAAGTTGGATCAAAAGCAAAGAGCACAATATGATTGTGTGTCTCGGATTCAGTATTTCTAAATGTATCAAGGGAAGCTACGGCGAAGGATTTGTGGGACAAGTTAGGGACTTTGTACCAATCTAAGTCTCTGGTCAATAAACTATTCCTGCATAAAAAGTTCTATAACTTGAGGATGAAAGATGGATACTCAGTGACAGAGCATCTGAACGCATTTAATACTGTGGTAAGTCAGTTAGCATCTGTTGATATTAAAATTTCAAATGAATATAAGTGCATCAGTTTGTTGTGTTCTCTACCAAATTCGTGGGATAGTCTGGTTATTGCAATAGGTAGCAATGCAACTGCCATGCGGTTTGATGAAATAGTCTCATCCTTGCTAACGGAGGAGATGAGATGGAAAGATATGGAGAGCAAGAATGGTGATGCCTTGTCTGTAAGAGGATGGTCCCAAAATAGAAACAAAAATAAGTCATCGAGTGGGAGATCTAAATCTAGAGGGAGATCTAAATTTCCAGGAAAACCTTTAAGGTGGTGTGATGGAAATGCGGAAAAGAAGGGCACTACAAAAGGGATTGTAAATATAAAGCTACTGATAAAGGAAAGGGATCTGATGATGCTCCTTCTGCAGAGGCGAAAACCACCTTAGAAGAAGGTGGGGATGTGTACTTGGCTTCTTCAGGTACACATGTAGATCATGAGGCATGGTTGATTGACTCAAGTGCATCCTTTGACTTCACTCCCCATAGAGAGTGGTTCTACGAGTATGAGAAATACGATGGTGGTGATGTCTTCTTAGGGGACGATAGGAAGGCTAGAATTGTTGGTCATAGAAAAGTAAAGTTGAAGTTGTAAGGTGGAAGGGTTAGAAGAATTTCGCGTGTTCTGCATATTCTTGCATTGGCCAGAAATTTGATTTCCATAAGCAAGTTGGATGACACAGGTGTAAAAACGGTGTTTGACAAGGATACCTACAAGATGGTTCGGGGAGCACTGGTATTGATGCGGGGAGTTTGGATTGGAACTATGTACAAGCTGCAAGGTAGCATAGTTTTTTATGGGTGCAATAGTTCTATGGTTCCTGAAAGTGGAGAAAAAAATCTAGTGGTCTCTGGAGAGAAGACCATGTTGTGGCATCAAAGGCTTGGACATATTGGAGAGAAGGGCCTTCGAATACTTCATGGCAAAGGTATGGTAGAAGGTATAAGTAATAGCTCTTTGGATTTTTATTTCTGTGAAAATTGTGTATATGAGAAGCATAATCGGGTGAGTTTCCCCTCTAGTGGTAAGAGGGAAAAACATATATTAGAGCTTGTGCATAGTGATGTATTTGGACCTGTGAAGGTTCCATCACTAGGTAAGTTTGTGTACAATGTATCATTTATAGATGACTTCTCAAAGAATACATGGATATATTTCCTTAAGAAGAAATCATAAGTCTTTGAAAGGTTTAAAGAATTCAAGGCTTTGGAGAAGAAGATAAAGGTGCTAAGGACAGATAACGGTGGAGAGTTTTGTAGTAAGGAATTTGAAGAATTCTGTAAGAACTATGGTGTAGCATGGAAGAAGACTACTCCATATACACCTCAGCAAAAGGGAAAGAAGCATGCTTAGTGGTGCCAGGTTAGGATAAGAATTCTAGGTAAAGGCGGTGGAGACAGCATGTTACTTGGTCAATAGATCACTTTTATCAGCATTGGAGGATAAAACTCCACAAGAGGTATGAATCAGTAAGAAACCCTCGCTTTCACTTCTAAGGGTATTTGAATCTGATGCATATGTACATGTTCCAAAGGAGAAATGAACCAAGTTGGATAGTAAATCTGAAAAGTACATCTTTATTGGGTATAAGGATGGTTTAAAGGGTTATAAGATTTGGAACCCAATTACAAGGAAGGTTGTGTATAGCCGAGATGTGGTGTTCAAAGAGGTGAAATATGTTATTAAACATGAAGCCCAACCAAAGCAACCTGAGAAGATAGAGTTTGAGCTAAAGGAGGAAGAATCAAACTCTACAGCAGAGGAGGAATCAGAAGATGAGGAGCTACAAACTCCAGGTGTGAGAAGATCAGTTCGAGAAAGAAGGCAGCCAAAAAGGTATAGTCCATCTGCTTTCTGTTCAAATTTTTCTTTATCTATTACTGATGATGATCCCAAAACTATGAAGGAAGCAGTAGATTCAAAGGATGGAAAACTATGGAAAGAGGCCATGGTTGATTGAATGGAATCTTTGCACAAAAATGAGGCTTGGGATCTGGTGGAGTTGTCAGTTGGAAGGAAACCAATTGGTAGCAAATGGATGTTCAAGAAGAAGACAAATGCAGAAGGAAAGGTGGAGAAATACAAAGCTCAGTTGGTAGCAAAAGGTTATTCCCAAGTGCCAGGAATTGATTTGGTGATATTTTTTCTCCTGTTGCCAAGGTAACTTCTATTAGATTACTTTTATCTATTGTTGCTACTTTTGATTTTGAGGTGGAATAGATGGATGTGAAGACAACATTTCTTCACGGGGATTTGGAAGAGGAAATCTACATGAAGCAACCTGAAGGCTTTGCGGTGGAGGGTAAGAAAGAACTAGTATGCAATTTAAATAATTCTCTATATGGATTAAAACAATCACCAAGGATGTGGTATCAAAAATTTGATACATTTATATGGGGACTTGACTTCACCAGAAGCAAAGCAGATCACTGTGTGTATTTTAAATTAATTGGTGACCATGTTATTTATTTGGTCTTGTATGTGGATGATATGTTGCTAGTTGGAAATGACAAAGAAATTATCCAACATTTGAAGACCCAATTATCCTCCAAATTCGACATGAAAGATCTTGGTGCTGCAAACTATATTTTGGGCATGGAAACTAAAAGAGATCAGATAAAGAGGAAGATCTGGTTAAACCAGAGGAATTATGTCGAGACAATATTGCAGAGGTTTAATATGTAGGATAGTAAACCGATGAAGGTTCCTATTCCTGTAGGTGTAAAGTTATCTGCTAAACGGTGTCCCAAGACACAAGAAGAGGAAGAGGACACGTCCTGTGTTCCATATGCACATGCAGTCAATAGCCTGAGGTATGCGATGGTATGTACTAGACCAGACATTGCACATGTAGTGGAAGTATTGAGCAAGTTTATGTCAAAACTAGGGAAGGAACAATGGATAGCAGTGAAGTGGGTTTTCTGGTATTTGTGTGGTACTAGTGATTATGGTTTGTGCTACCAAGGAAGATCAGGATTGGACAAAGTGTTGGATATTCATGGCTTTGTTGATGCAGACTGGGCCAAAGATCTAGATCAGAGAAGGTCTACAAGTGGGTATGTGTTTAACCTATTTTGAAGTGTAGTCAGTTGGATGAGTAAGAAACAATCTATAGTGGCACTATCAACTACAGAGGCAGAATACATGGCAGCCACTCATGCAAGCAGGGAAGCAGTTTGGTTGCAGAGATTGTGTTCAAGTATGGGGTTAGTAAAGGGAGCTATAATGATAGAATGTGACAGCCAAAGTGCAATTTTCTTGGCAAAGAACCCTGAATATCATTAAAAAACAAAGCATATTGATGTTTAGTATCACTTTGTGAGGGATATGATAGAAGACAAAAAGGTGTTGCTGGTAAAGGTGGACACTTTGAAGAATACTGCAAATGCATTGACAAAATCTGTGAATTCTGAGAAGTTCTCTTGGTGTAGAGAAATAATGGGTGTTGTAGGGCTGGATAAATGACTAAGCTCTCTTGTGCCCCCCTGTGGAAAGAAAACAACATGTGGGAGAATGTTGGGTTGTGTTATATTCTTTCCACAACTAGCCCATGTAGTTAACCAGGGGGTTAGAAGGGGGGTGGAGCCCCCCCTTCGTTGCGCTGATTGCATAGAAAGGGGGCTCACATGGGGTTTGAGGGCTGCAGGTAACCCCACTCTATGGGGTTCGGGGCAGCACCTCAGAAAATTTTTGTTTTGGACCCTATATTAGGTTGGGAAGACCTACCTATGGTTTTGTGCATGTTTTTCGCACATGGTTTTGGACACGATGGTTTTCGGTCCATGGTATTGGATGCTTCCGCATGTATAAATATGTATTGTAACATTGAAAGGAACATAATGAAAAATCAAGCTCGTAATCCCGGTTTTGGGATCCAGGGGAAAATCTCTGTGTGTATGTGTTTTATGTGTTATGCTTTCGCTATTATTTATTTTATGTGTTTTAGAATTCTTATGCAGGTAATTTCTGTACAAGGTTAAAACCTACAAATTGGAGGGGCAATATAGGCAACCTAACCCGTATCGATTCCTACCCCAATTTCTCCTTCTCAGGGTTGAAAAGGGGAGACTATCTTTTCAACATAATGCACATCAATTCAATGTGACAATATTTGGTGCGAACCCATGATGAGTGCTCATCCCTAGAGAAACGTAGGGAGAACCATCCTCTGGTCATCATAACCACTGACGACATTAAGTCTAACACTTGGCCCCATACCTCCATGACCCACTTCTTCAAACGTGTTGATGAGTAATTTATCCTCTAGGCTCTACCCACCAAAACACATTCTGTCATATCCATAACTTCATCCAACTTAATACCTTTCCCTAGAACTAGCAAGTGAACCCTTTGTTTAACCTTTGTACTCTTAGATTTCTTCTTGCTCTTCTTTGATACACCTTCATCTAAGGTCTCTGAAGAATTTGTAGGATTTACTTTAGGACTTCTAACCTTAATGTCCTCCCGACATGTTTCATGTTCACTCACAAGAATTCCAAAGAAAAAACAAGAGGACTGAATCGTGGTTGTGTTACCAAATCTTACAATTATTATGTTGGCATGCACTGCTTCACCCCTCGATGACTGGCCTTTGGCTGCTGAAAAAATATTTGTTGAAGAGGCATGACCTATATACAGATCTTCAACGCCCACTGATACACACCTATTAGGGTTTTTTGTATTCAATCCAGAAGATGATCTAGGGTTTAAACATTGTTAAAGAAAAATATGAGTCATTAGAGAAGGTAATGAGTGTTGCTCTAAAAGCATCTGCACATAGAAATAGATTTGATTCTCCAAGCCCTTGTACCTTTGAAACTATAGCGAGTTGTTCCCATTAGATGGAAAAAGGTTTATTTATAAACCCGCAGAGTGGGATTTTCAAAATCATATGTCGTAGAAGACAATAGGGAGCAATCCCTCAACTCTAATGATCCTCTGGCACCAATTTCTCCATTCCCGAATGCTTAGGTGGATATTTTGTCCATATTAGCACCAATTCTAATGGATCTAAGAATAATCCACCATTTCCTCATCCATATCAGTAAACCTTAACCAGTAAACCCTACACTGAACCTCTTTCAGACTGTAAAGAGAACCCCTGACCACTACAATTAACACTTGTCGTCGCTATGAATTCACTATTCCAAACCCATTAACAAATATTAACAACATTACTAAAGGATTTTCTTATGGTATTGGAAGGAGAGAAAAGTTATATAAGGATAATGATATCAATGAGTTAAGTGTGCAATGTAATGGATTATTCGTATGTGATCTGGTCTGGAACAAGTGTGCACACGAGAGAAAGGAGAAGGCTTAGATCTGATAGATATGAAAGTGTATTGAAGACTAATGGATATACTTACTTGATATTTTTATGTTTTTGTAGCTAACAATGCTAGATATTTTGTTATGGTGATGGTACGATCTTAATGTTTTTGCAATTATATGTGATTATGACAGTGGAGTATGCAAAAAGTATGTTATGTTTGCAACAAAGTTTTGAATCAATAATTTAATATATGTACACAAGTTTTCATTCAGTAATGTCTCGTACATACGCAGATCTACTTTAGTATAGTCACATATACATTATTTGTTAATAAGTTTTATTTTTGTTGCATGATCTAGGTTGTTGATAGTTGTAGTAATGTTGGTCAATGATTATAGATGAGATTGAATTTGAACAGATCTATATGTGGGTTTTGAATATAAGAAATGTGTATATACATAGTTATATTAATGGAAGTTGTGTATATCTTTTAGGGTTTACAATTATTTCTTAATTGATGAATTGTGTATTATTTTAATTGTCTATCAACGATACCCTAATCAAGATGGGTTGTATTTGACAGTGTTGATTGAATTGATTTAGTGGTGGCTAGATTATTGATCAGTGATAATATTGTTGGAGTGTGATTGTGTTTTTAGTGATTTAGTATTGTTACATATATGTGATTGTTTGTTGTAGTGCTTCAGTATTTGTACTCGGTGATTTAGTGATTCAGCTTGTCAGTATTCAGTATTCAATGGCTTGAGATCTATATGCAATTTTTATACACACGAAGTGCATACATACAAGGATATGCTTTAGAACAATTGTCTATATATTTTGAATTCAATTTGACTAGGGTTTGCAATGAATACACATTGGTTCTGTGATCATTGTCTGGTATCTAACAATTTGTTTAATTAGTGAATGGTCGAGTACAATCTTGATTGATTGATTGGTCTTGATTTGATTAGTTATTGGTTGATTGGAAATGTGCGTGGTTTAGTATTCAGTGATCCAGCTTATTAGTGATTGGTATTCAATAGTGATTCAATGATTGTATTTCAGATTTTGTGATTCAATATTCAGTTTGGTATATAGCTCATAATGTTGGGTGTGGGTCTAGTTTGAAATTATGATGAAAGGTGGCCTAGAGGTTTTGATGTTTGTTTAATATGGGTGGATCCAGTATCAAATATTATTAAATTTTGTCCATGAAAGGTGTTGAGGGTTGGAGAATTTAATGAGGGAGTCAGATCTTCCTTTCAATGGTAGCTAGTAAACTTGTTTAGGGGGTAGCTGCTCATTTTCAATAGAAGCTTGTAAAAAAATTAGGGGGTTGTAGCTATCTTTGAGTGGCTACTAGAGAATAAGTGGAGGTTGTAGCCTCCTACAAGTGGGTGCCTACATGCTGGAAAGAGTCTGCACCAATACAATACCATGATGTAATCATTTTTATTATAATAACAGAAGAAGACAGAGATGACAACAACACTGGTTTTCTCCCACATTGGGTTTCCACCTAAAATGTCGGTGTCCTTATGTGTTGATTATGTTTCATGGTATATTTTTCTCTTACTATGCATAGTTCATAAATAATTAATGGCTAATGAATAATGATGCACTGGTTAAAGTTAAACATTTGATGGAAATTGTGAAAATTTGGTAATCTGGATATACATGGATCTCATTAGTTAAAATCACGTACACACACAAGTTTTCTGAATAATAGTAGCTTACAAAATTCTAAATTTGAAATTGAAGATAAAATGAAATAAAAATAATTATTCACCCCCCTCCCCCCCCCACCCCCATAGTATTTTTCCTAACAATTAATATAAGAGTAGGTCTCTCTAGTAGAAGCTTAACTGCTTAAGAGTGGACCAGTGACAATGGGAAGGAAGCACAAGAATAAGGCAACACAAAGGAAGATCCCAAGTCAAAAAAGCAGTGATAGTGATGTATATGATGTCGTGGCAATATTTGCATCCATAGATCAAGGAAAATCATTAGCTGAACAAGCCAAATCAAGAAGTATGGATAATAAAGGTATGTTTTTACTTGATGATACTAACTATCATGATTGGAAAGAAAAGATCAAGATGATGTTTCTCAAAACTAATGTTTGCCATTCAATTTGTAATGGTTATACTAATACTCCTCTATCAAAACGAGATCTCCATAAGAATATAAGAGCATTAAATGCAATCTTTAGTACGATATCTGATTTAGTTTTAGAGAAATCTATGCATTATGAAACCACGAGGGAGGTATGGGATAATTTGCAGGCCATTCATGAAGGAAAAGGAAAGCTAGTGATAAAGGAATTTATTCATCAGGTAAACCAACATGTAATATTGTTTCTAAAGGTGTGTCAAAATATAAGAGTGATTATGAAACAACCCTTGTTATATTAGATGGAGTTACTAATTCAGAAGAAGACATGTTAGAAGAAGTACTTAATCTTAGAAGAAAACTTGCTTCTTCTTTGAAAAAGATTAACAGTCTTGAGAATAAGTTGCAAGAATATAAGAACAAGAATCTGAACAACTCAATTAAAGAAAACAGTATTGTGAATGACTTGAAGCTAAAATCATATCTCTAAGATCAAATCTTGAAAAGTCAAGTAAACGACATGAAGAGCTACTCCAAGTATTTGAATAACAAGAGAATGGGCTTAAGGAAGAGATTATCAAATTAAGAACGCAAGTAGAAGAAGGAAGAAAGTTTGAAGAAGGAATGGGGAATCAACATATGGAAAAGGAAGACCAGTGTCAAAGATTGGAGACTGAGGTAAGTATTCTAAAAGGAAAATTAATTGAAAAGGACAAACATTTGAAATACCATGATAGTGCCAAGATATTGGACAATCTTCTTAACTGTCAAAGGTCCCCATCCATCAAATCAGGCCTTGGTTTTCATGAAGCTATTAAAGGAAAACCTATCTCACATGATTGTGCAAGCAAATTTGAGGATAACAAAGCAAATGTTGAAAAACCTGGTAAAGAATTGAGAAGCCAACCAAACTAGCAACCAAGGAAAGTGATCTTTCAAAAGAAATCATTTTCTCCCAATAATAGAAACAAAAATTGATTCTCACTTTTGAACAATGATATTGAATGTTTTATTTGTCATAACTATAGACACATTGCAGCTAATTGCAGAAGCAAAATGTTTAGACCTTGGGAAAATAGTTACTCCATAAGAATATTATCAGCTTCCAAGTACTCAAGTTTCTTTCAGAGGTATTGTTTTACATGTAATGTATTTGGTTACAAAGTTGTTGATAGAAATAAGAGAAATATGAAGCAAAAATATTATGATTCTCTTGCTCCCTTCTTTGGCCATGTAAGGTGTTATACTTGTAACAAGTTTGGGTATGTAGAAAAAGAATGCAGGAACAAGACAATGAATTGACATAGATAATAAATAAATTATCTCCAAAGAAATAAACCAAACAAGAGAATTGATACCAAAATACCTGAAAATGATGGATCCACCAATACTCCTCATATTACGTAGAAGGAAAAAGAACAAGTAAGGTGTGGCCTTGCTCTATGCTCATTTGAAGAAGAACATGAATGGTACATAGAATATGGATGCTCTCATCACATGTATGGAGATAAAAACAAGTTCGTCTCTCTCAAGAAAAACAAATATGGTAAAATTATTCTTGGAAATAGTGCACTAACAAAGGTTTTAGCAAAAGGTCGAGTTGATCTTGATAAGAATACAAGAGAAACTGATGTATTATTAGTTCAAGGTCTAAAGTAGAACATTATAAGTGCAGGAAAAGTAGTTGATAAAGGACACACAATTGTGTTTACATCAACTAAGTGTAAAGTTATAGAAGAAGACACTAGAAAGGTTATAGCAAAAGGATTTAGAAATGCAAACAAATTATGTGTTAAAGAAGAATCCAAACATATATAAGATGCCTAGCTCCTTTTCTTCAGATTTAGAGTAAAGGAAGAAAGTCCACACTGCAATATATTGTACTTAGTGCATACTTTTAACAGGGACTGCAGAAGTAAATGTGAGGTACATAGCCTCATGAAGAACAGATAATGGCTATCAGGTCCACAAGATCAATGGTGTATTATCTCAAGGGGATCTATGCATGTGTATTTTGATGATGATTCCCTATGTTGTTATGATATTATTTTGATTTTGTTTATGTTACTAATATTGCATCGAAGGAAGTGACTGTGATCAGGAACAAATATGACATGTTCAGGGGGAGTTGTTTCCAAGTAAAATCAACATTTAATATTATGTATGTATTTCTTATAATTACAATCGCGTATGTACGCAGTTATTTACTTATATAGTCATGTACGTTTTTATGTGATGATAAACAAGTGGCACAAATTCAAGGGGAGATTCTCACATGTTTCCATCAGTCCATTATTGGTTTTCTAGTTCTAACATTGATTTGTTGAAATCTTCTGATGTTGCCCTTATGCTATGTGTGAAAGATTGTTTGCTCATAATGAATGATGAGTTTCTACAAAATATTATTGTTGTTGTTGATCTAGTTCTTTGATGCATTTATTACTAGATTTTTCATTGATGAGGAGGATATAATGTGATCAGAATTGGTGATGAAGAATTGACACAGGTTCAAGGGGAGCATCTTCTATGCTTCTAAGGGTTCATTGTTGGGATTGTGGTCACTCCTTATTGCATGATGTTGACTATGATGAGGTCATATTATTTCTATTGATTTTTCTTCTTGCATTACACATTGGCATCTTTATTGATAAGAAGGAAACATACATGTTATTGTCATTATGTCTTGAGTCATATACATTGAAGCTATTAATGGTACCTCATTATTGCTTCTGATGATGAAGATAATATATGGTATGAAGCATTCATTGTTGATGTTGGTTCTCATGAGAATAGATATATGCTACTTATGGTATTTTGGTCTGAAAGATTGATATGTCTTTATTGCTTGAATATTGTGGCTCTTTCTATATATGGAGAGAATTCGTTGACCTTGTTGGAATGAGGTCAAGGAGAGAGTTACTAACAGAGATTTATTAAGAAATATTATGTTGCTACTATTGTTTCTTAGTGATGCTTGGATGCATTTCATATTTGGCCACATGTTGATGATATTGAAGAGACTAGTGCTACACTATCTTATATCCATGTTGATATATTGCTTCTTGATGATGAGGATGTTCATGTTGATACTATGCTATTTATGTTGTTGTTGTCAGATGATTATGTTGTAGATGCCTATATGGTGCATGGTGATTTCTGATGATTATCGTGGTTTTGCTACAAAAGATACTTCATTGTTAAGATTCATGTTTATGGCTATAGATGTTGTGTATGTCTCTTGATGTAAAAGTCATGAAAAGACCAATGTTGTAATCATTGTAAAATTTAGTCATGTATAAGCTATTGGGATCAAGTCATGTTATGTAAGTAGTCCCATTATTTTGGGTGATTGATGTAAAATTTGGGTCAAATATGTAACCCCATTATGTTGGGTGACTAATCATAGTCATTTATTATATGAGATGTCATGAATAGCCATGTATTTGGGTCACAAAATCTTGTACTTTTATTTCATATATTTAGAGGGTCTAGCAAATGCTCAGGGGGAGCATGGTCAATATGCAGACATCATAGTTCATATCAGCATATATGACTAAAAGTGATATGCGCTACAAGGGAAAGTACTTAATCCAACCTAGTTCATCTATTTTCCCTTGATGTCAAAGGGGGAGAGAAGGCTTGGGGTTTGCAGGAGGTTTGCAAACACCAAATTGGTTTACATCAAGTCCAAAGAAGGACATTGTTGGCATTATGACTAATGTGTTTTCCTTGATGGAAACCTGCATAACAAATGTGTTGTCCTTGATGTCAACTTGTCATATGATGTCACACTCTTGTTATGCCTAGCTAGTCCATGGATGGTGATGACTATAAAGATTTTTTGAACTATTACAAATGATATGAATGCTTGTACAGGTGTTGTAGAAGATTAAGAAGAGTTTTTGTAGGTTAGTTACAGGTTGGATTTGAAATAGATTGAAGAATTCAAAGTTTTAAAAATATATGCTAATTTCCTTCAACAAAGTTTAGTACATACATTACTTTCCTTCATAAAAGTCACGTATACATCTCGAAAGTGAAATTCCCAATTTTTGTGTACACATAAAATGCCATGAGAATTATCCATGGCAATATCCCATGGTTTTGTGATGCCAATGTCTATTTTATCCTGTCAACAAATACTAACAACATTACCAAAGGATTTGGCTATGGTATTAGAAGGAAACAAAAGTTATATAAGGGGAAGGAGATCAAGGAGCTAATTGTCCAATGTAATTGGTTATTCATGTGTGATCTGATATGGAACAAGTGTGTACTCGAGAGAAAGGACAAGGCTCAGATTTGATAGATCTAAAAGTGCATTGAAGAAATGGATATACTTTCTTGATATGGTTATGTTTATGTAGCTAACAATGTTAGATATGTGGTTATGGTGATCGCATGGTCTGAATGTGTTTGCAATGATATGTGGTTTTGATAGTGAAGTATGCAAAAAGTATGTTATGTTTGCAACGAAGGTTTGAATTTGTAATTTAAGATATGTACGCAAGTTTTCTTCAACAATGTCATGTACATAAGAAAATCTACTTCAATATAGTCGCGTATACATTATGGGTTGTTGATAGTTGTAGTAATGTTGGCTACTGATTATAGATGAGGTGGATTTTGAAAAAAAAGGCTTATATGATAAGAATTTAGTGATTTGAAATCTATACGCGGGTTTTGAACATAAGAAATGTGTATATGCAAATTTATTTAATGGAAGTTGTGTATATCTTCTAGGGTTTGCAATTTCTACTTGGTTGATGAATTATGTATTATTTATTGATGTCTATCAATGATGTCTTCCTCATGATGGATGGTATTTGACAGTGTTGATTGAATTGATTTAGTTGTGGATTGATTATTGATTAGTGATAATATTGCAGGAGTGTGATTGGGTATTCAATGATTCAGTATTGGTATATCTGTGATTGGTTGTTGTAGTGATTTGATATTTGTACTCAATGATTTAATGGTTAAATGATTTAGTTAGTTAGTATTCAGTATTCAGTGACTTGAGATTTATATGTAGGTTTTATGCACATGAAGTGTGTATATACATGAATATGCTTCAAAACAACTGCGTATATATTATGAAGTCAATTTGATCATGGTTTGCAATGAATGCACATTGGTTCTGTGATGATTGTCTGGCATCTACCAATGTGAATAATTAGTGAATGGTTGAGTATAATATTGATTGATTGATTTGTATTGATTTGATCAGTTATTGGTTGATTGGTAACCTGGGTTGGTTCAATATTTAGTGTTTCAGTTGCATTAGTGATTTAGTTGACTTGCGATCAATATTTAGTGGTGATTTAGTTATTGTATTTTAGATTATGTGATTCAGTATTTAGTTTGGTATATTGGTCATAATAATGGGTGTGGGTCTAGCTTGAAAATATGATGAAAGGTGGCTTACATGTTTTGATGTTTGTTTGAGACAGGTGTATCCTGTATCAAATATTATGAAACATGGTCCGAAAAGGGTGTTGAGGGTTGGAGCCTTAAGTGAAGGAGTCAAAGCTTCCTTCCAATGGTTGGTAAAATTAATTAGCGAGTAGGTTCTCCCTTTTGATAGGAGCTGGTAAGCAATATTAGGGGATTGTAGCTCCCTTCCAGTGGATGTTGGAGAATAAGTAGAGGTTGTAGCCTCCTACAGGAGGGTGCCTGCATGCTGGTAGGAGTCTACGCCAGTACAATATCATGATGTAATTATTTTTCATTATATACGAGAAGAAATCAGAGAAAACAACAGTGGTGGTTTTCTCCCACATTGGGTTTACACCTAAAATCCCGGTGTCCTTTCTAACCACCCCGCCCACATTTACCCAATACCATTGGCATGTCAGAGTAAATAATAGATGAAGGGATACTACTACATGATCCAACTTCCTATATCCAATTTAATGAAGTGGGTTGGCAACTAGAACTTACCAACCACAACTGACATCTTACGGGGCTTATAAGACACCCAAGAGCTAAACAACCACTCCAAGTGACCAAACCCTGACCTAGATTGCCTTTTTAGTGACCTGGGCCCACAAATGCATGCATGAAAAGCACTCCATGCGGTTATAGGCCTCCAACTGCATGCATAAGCCTATATGGGTGTGGTTATGGTCCATAACTTCTAGTTCAGAGGGTGTGATCCCAGATTCTAAGCCACCATTTCAAAGTAGCCTCCAAACCACTACTCAAAACTTAGTGAGACTTTCCATAATGACAAGTAACATCAAGACAAAGTCATTCATACAAAACTTGATCAAGTACTTGACTTAAACATACCTAACCATGATAGTCATTTTGTCAAACATATGGCGAACATGTAATCTACAAATCATGAATGCAAATCTCAACATAGGAGTTTGAAACTTATCTGAGAATCACCAAGAATATATAATTCCCTCTCATAATAGTTGCAATAACATTTGTTAATCCATGCATTCATCAACCATTCATATATTCATCAAACATGTCAAGAGCCATAGACAATAAACATCATATAACCAGCATATAACCAACAAATAACCAGCATATAAAACAACAAATAACCAACATATAAACCTATTGTAGTGGCTAAAACCACCCTCCAAAATTTTTCATTAACCTGTTTTGGAGCCTCCCTACCAACCTTGTGCGACACTTTGTCATGCTTTGTCAAGTACTCAAGCTTCATGAGTTTTCCTCACACAAAGGTAGCCTGTTGATCACAGTTGATCCATTTCCCTCACACACTACTCACTAGGACTTGGTCCAGCTACAGGTTGAGCAACTTCCCCTTTACTATTGCGCATTCCTATAGGGAAACCATCCTTCCCTCCAGGAATTGCATAATTCTCTCTAACAGCCTGTTGGGATCCAATATTGCGCAATCCTGCCAGCCAACCCTCCCAGCAGGATTTGCACAATTTTTCCCAACAATAGGTTGTTTAGCCCAAGATTTACGCTAATCTGGGTAGCAGTCAGATGCTCTTCCAAGAAATTTCACCAAACTCCTAGGTAGTCAGCCTAGCTCCCAGCCAGAAATAAGATTTTTTCTCTAACATTCAAGCAATCTCTTGCATGTGCATTTGAGTTGATTGGTTCCCTCCAAGATTGAGCAAAATAGACATGCATGCATGGGTTGTTTCTCCCAAGGCAACATGCAAAGGCATCCCTTGTTTCAGAGATCAATGTTTAGCAGTTGGAGGTTACATGCAAGGATCAATTCAGAAACCTCTCACCAAGTGTCACTCCCCCTAGATTGGTGGCATACGTGTCACAACCTCGATGTTATCAAAACTCATCAACCAGACACTACAGAGCTAATTTCTCACATCAACCTTGCAACTCTGACATCCCACATCACATCTAGGAGCAGTCGGCACATTCTGCTAAGTTGTTTTGGGGTAATCTCGCTTCCCATGGCTTGTGCTACATTACTATCACATTTTTGTGTTTTCACTTGTTGGAGTATTGTTTTCTTGATTTCTTTGAATGCTTATTGTCCTTTACATGTATACTAGCTTTTCCTAGCTCTATTTTAGTTTTCGTTGCTATCTCACTACTATCGCATGCATGAAACTGTTTTGCATGGATGTTCACCCAACTGGTGAACTGCCTCACCCACATGCATGTTGATTTATTTGTTGAATTTTCTTTCATGTTTTGCATGCACTGTTAATCACTTCTAGTATCACTCAATGTCACCATGCATTCATTGAATTACCTACTTTTAGTTGCCCGTCGGAGAGTTGGGCCAACCTTGGCCCAAGCTCTACCTTCACCAAGGATGCATTGCACAATATGGGAAAGGAAGGCTCACCTTCCTCTCCAGATTTACACATCCTACCCAACATTGGCCTTGAGGACTATTTTACACATTTCTGGAGGACAGTGGTTGCTTGGTCCAAGAAATTGCGCAAATATGTCCCTGGGCCAGCAATCCTTCCTAGCTAGAATTGTGCATTGTGCAATCCCAACAGTCAGCAGCCAGATTGGACTCTGCATTGCGCAGTTCCAGTAGTCAATATATCTCCTAGCAGCCTAGATTGTGCCTTGTGCAGTCTTGGTAGTCGATCTCCTGAACTCCTAACCGAAATTGCGCAACCTTCATGATCATTCACCCAGGTATGTTACAAGTTAGTTCTCATGTTCATTTTGGTTTTCAACTGACATATTGCTTAGCATGAGTGTTACCATATCTCTAGGTATCGTAGGTGTTCATCTACCTCTCAATAGTACATGTACAATGGTTTCTAGGAGAGTAGAGATGAAGACATCGTTCAGAGCATGCTTGGAGATGCAGTCGATCAAGTGTCTACGAGCTTGCTTACTCATGAAGACATCAAGTTTTTCATAGACAAGGAGATCAAGAAGCAACATCACAGCGAGTAGAATCATGAACAACAGTTGCAGGCAACATACCAAATGAAGCGAACACAGGGAATGCAGTGAATGTAGCGAATACAAGAGGAAGGTTGTTGACAACATAGAGGTGGAACAAAGTTGCAAGATCAAGTAGATCCACTGATAATGAAAGAAACTTTGGAGACTCAGGCTATGAGGTGATGGTGTGACATGAAGATCGCATGAAGATAGAAAATGGAATGAAGAAGGGTTTACATGTTTTGAAGTAGCAACTCAAGGAAGAACATGAAGCTACACAGACAAATAAATGAGTTGCAGCAAGATCAGGAACAACAGTGGGCGCAACATGTACTAACAGATGAAACTGCACCCATACAAGTTAAAGATCCATCCCAGCAACTGACATGGAGCAGACATGGTGAGTAGTGTTGTTGATCACATGCAAGGGATTTAGCAGTATACATGTCATTGAGTGCACACATGCAATCCAACCCAATCAACACACTCACCAAGGGAAGCTAAGAAGCAAGTCCAACTGGGGCTAAACATGTACTTCGACAAGTTGATGCGCATGACCACCAGCACACACTTGAAGACCAGCACGAACACTATGCATTAGTGTGTTATCGGTTCAACCATACCCAATAAGACCATGCACATGTTAGCAAACGAGTTGGATGAAGGGGCCGAACCAATGCACTGATTTCAACGGAGGTAAGAGTTCACTTCAGCAATATGTCACCATGAGGTGCATGCACACCATCACGGACGACCAAGCTTGGCATCAGCTCACCAGCTTCACCATCACAAGCATGTCAAAGAATTGGTCTCATCATAGTGGACTATGTTAGTGATGCCTTGCAAGGCTTGCTCAAGCCATGTTGTCTCACATGAGTACATGTGCATTGTAATGTTGAGTCATGTCAAGTGTAAGTCAAGTGTCAATAGTTGGAAGTAACAATCATAGAGTAGGTGAAGAGTCATGAGGGTAGTTGAACTGTCACAAAGGGGAATGTCAAGGGTCAACCCACCTTTGCTATAAATATTCCCTCATTACTCATTGTATAGGCTTTTGGTCAGCAAAGCTTCTACTATGACTATCTTGAAGAAGGCTTGGATAGTATTGTAATGTGCCTTGGCTTCTCCACTTCATGGAGCTAGTACATCTCTTTGCAGGAGTAAGAAAATGTGGCTATAATGTTCCACTATTGGGGCTAGCAGGTTTACATGGATGTATTGTATGATTGTGACTTACACTTCTTTATACAATAAGATCCAAACACATTTTCATGCATATGTTGTTATTGTAGTTGGACTGCTCTGGTTGCCTTAATGATATATGTTGTTTAACTTATGTACTTGTGTATGAACTAAGTCACATGCAATTATATGAACCTTGTTGCTAATGTTTTGTATATGTTGTTAACGTTGTCACCGTCCATGTCGACTACTCTGCCAGGCACCAAATAGACCTTTCACATAATCCTTGCTATAAAAACCATCACACTTGTCTCAGACTGATCCATGAGTGTTGTTCATGTAATCTTACCTTGTATGATGTGACTTCCACATCGGAGTGGACTGCTCCACCAGAATCTGTGCATGTCCTTTTGTGTTGTGGGTTCCTAGCCGAGTTGGGATTGATCCCTTTCAACTTGGAACTCACCTTCACCTCCCTCCCCCTTTGATGTGTTGGAATCTATCATACACCTCCCTTGACTCACTGCATCAATCACACCCTTTCTACTAACAGAGTTATCTTACTTTCCTCTATGTGGCATCGCGGTCAAGGAATTACCTTACGACCCACTGTTAGGACTCCTACACCAAACGGTCTAAGGTCTAATTGGGACTTATTACCAAGGAGATCCCCTTGACATGTTGGCGGGTCTAGCACCATCAACATTTCTGGCGCTAGAAGGAGGGCCTGATGACAAGTTGTGTCCTCTCATCCAGTTTTGAACCTTTGCATATATTTCATGGAGTCTTGCACTCTTCTTCCCCTGAGGCGTTTTTTGAATCATGAAGATGTCTCCATCTCGAGGAAGCTTTTCAATCTCTTATCCACCCACACGTATGATGGTGAAGGCGAAGTGGCCTAGCTTGAGCACTTACATAAATTTCTTTCCATGATTTATGTGTAAGATGAGTTTACTGATGAACAAGTCAGATTGCTGCTTGCATACACACTTCGCAAATCTCCATTTCATTGGGTGCTTAGCCTACCGGTTGACACTGTGCACTCATGTGAGAACTTCTATGATCTTATTGAAGACACATTCTATCATTTTGATCTAGACCATCTTGACCGGAAACTATTGCAACAACGAAGGGCTCTGCATGAATCCGTTATTGATTTTTGGCAGTGCTTCTGTGACTTGCAGTTTCAAGCTCTGAGGAGCCAGATGAATTTTTCTTATCGTTGGGACTAGTTCGAGTATTGTCTTAAGAAATCTGCCTATCCCAAGAGAAAGTTTGAGATCAAGCCTCACTCAACCTTCTTCATTGATGGAGTTGCGCAATCTCATGTGGGAGTGGGCACTATCTCAATTCACTGTCCGCCTCCCTCTCATTCAACAACTCCACCATTACCTAGTGATGTTGAGGATCATGCTTGTACACCAGTTCATCTTTCACAGTCTCCTAACATCACTTCACTCAATTTTCATGCAAACTTGGTTGTGAATCCTTCGAGTCCTCATATGCATTCTTTTCTCTAACCTCCATCTTTGTACCCGGGTGTTCCTCCGAATGATTTTGTCTTGTGTTCGTCCATTCCGAACTCTTCTCTTATTATGAATGAGGAACAAACCACTAACGGAGTTGGTGTTGCACAACCAACATGAGATGTCATTCATGAAGAGTTTGAGTGGTAGCTTGAGCATCAACACTTGGCGAAGGATGACTCCGTTCCATCGGAGCCCCCTCCGTTCTTTCTTAACATCGTTGGTGAACCAACCATCCATGATTCCACATGTGTGCCTTCATCCACGAATGCACCCATTGTTGATCTTTCGGAGGACACACAATGTGTTAGCCCATCATACAACAATGGAGAGGACCAATCATTCATTGGAAATCCACTTCATGTTTCATTTGCTATTTCTAGAAATGCAAAGGGTGAACATCCTTCCTTCTCATCCACCCCTCTGTGTGATTCATCAAACCATGAGGATTTCGAGATCTCTTCACCTCATCACTTGATCACGACGTTGATTCACTCATTGTTAATCTATCTAAGCCACTAGTCTACAAAGATCCATCTGTCAAAGAAGTCTAATCCCCATAGACCATCGAGGCACTTTAGCCCGAGCTGATGGTTATGCCATGCCCTCGTCGTCCTGAGGTTAGTTTCTCTTCTGATCAAGAAATTATTCAAACACTCAAGGCTCCTCATCACTCATTTGTATGCACTCAAGATCAAAATCACACACAGATCACACTTCCTCCACTCGAATAGTACGATCCCATTTCTCATGCATTGTAGGATTCTTGCATTGCAAGCACTCATGTGCGACAAATTTTTATCCTCGTTTCTTTTGTTTTCTTGCATGTCTTAGTTAAGAGTGTGCTTATGCTTCAAAGTTGAACATAGTGTCTGTGAAGTAGGAAAGTGTTCCCTCTGCGGATAGAGGCAATCCCTCTAGCCCTAGACTGGGTCTAGTCACAGCAAAAACAAAACAACAATTGATTTCCTTAAATAGTCATCATTGGAGGCCTACCTCAAAACAGGTGTTCAATGAAGCTTTCGTTGTGTCGCTCCAGCTTCGTTTCCTTCTCCTTAATGAGAAATCAACCTGAAACACCACAAGAGAACAACAGAACATGTAACCGAGAACAACAATTATCTATTTACTTATAAAGTCAAGAAATCATAAGCTATCAAGTAAATTGTGAAAAAGATATAGGAAATAATCATTGATTGTATAAAAATGAATCAAGAGCAAAGCTTACAACCAAGTCTTGACACCACAAGCCTTCTTAGAGGGTCTGGTCGGTATGTTTCTTCAATCATTCACTCTCAAGAATGGGTCTCCCAAATAGATGATAACTCTCCCTCACTCACAAACTCTAATGCAAGGCTAAGGCACTACACAACCTCTTATCAAATTATCAGCAATTCCACACTTGTCAAACTCACACCAAATTTATCTAATCTGCTTCAATCCAACTAGAAACCAGTAATTAGGAACTAGCCCATCATAACAATGGTGAGTGATTTTATAGGAAGAAGAGCCTCAATGAAAGGAGGGAGAGGGAGTTTATCCTCAAGGGAGGTTTCATAAAAGGCAGAACTACCATCCAAGAGGAGGAAAGTCAAACCAATCTGACCCAACAACCAACTCTAGAATCACATAGAAGGCCGACTGTTTGAACTAATTCGCCTAATCTGGATCGTCGTAGGTCATGAACTAGTGCTTAGCGATGACATCGCAAGGAAGCAATGCATTTGGACCAATCATCGCAATAATAATCTGGAAGACTTGTGCCGAGCCATAAAATTCGACCATCGCAGTAAACATGTGTACACCTATGACGGCGTCACAACAATATAGTTCATGACAGGGAACCGTCGCATATTTTAAAGTTTTACTAGTGACGATGCAGTAACTTAGGCAAACAGGGTCAATCTTCAACATTAGAGAGCACTTCTTAATCTTCTTGCACGAGCGGGAAGATGTGGACATCTTTATCTGATGTATGACATAGGGGAGGGACTGAGATTAGGCCAGTGACAAATTACTATGTAATAGACTCCCCTAAATCATGAAGCCCAAGAGAGTGGGAGGGGTGAAATGCTTTACAAAATCATAATTGAACTAGAACACCACCATAAAGAACCTGCAGGCACACGCATAGTTGATATCTCTGATAGCAAAATACATGTCGTCTAGGCATGGGTGCAGCCATCCAAAAGACATATGAAACTTGGTTTGTGGTATGGACGCAGCCACCTAGTTGTTAAGACCATATATAATGATAAAGGTATGGTCACAACCATCCATGAAGACTCAGGTATGGTCACAGCCATCCAATCAAAGAGTCATGTATGTAATCACGAACCAATCCACGCAGCCTGAATAGGTGTAACCTTTGTCCATGGTCTTGAAACCCTAATCGATCATAGTAAAAGTTCTAGCATGCGAACAGATGTGTTGAAGTCGAGAATGATAGAAAGTCGCTTGATTATCGATCAATGATGGAAACCATTAATAAGCACGAGAGAGACCAACAATAATGCCAATGGTTCTCAAGGTACTACCAATATAATCCACTAAGTGTGAAAAGTGATATGAAGTAGAACACTCATGGAATCACCCAATCGAAGACCAATGATGAAAATCTGTCATCAGGTGCCAAGAATTTGCCATTGAGGCATGCAAGCTCCAAGGTATTGAAAGGGATCTCTAGATCAACCTCCTAGATAATGAGCTG
Organism: Pinus taeda; assembly: GCA_000404065.3. NCBI lineage: Eukaryota > Viridiplantae > Streptophyta > Pinopsida > Pinales > Pinaceae > Pinus > Pinus taeda. The sequence continues at coordinate 32,643 of APFE030939414.1, read as the reverse complement.
GTGTTGACAGGAGGTGATCCATTGCATGAGGGCCATAATGTTTCCCCCATCAATGACGCGAGATAAGGAACAAGTGGTAGATGGTGAAACAAAGCATTAGAGGAGGAGGTAAGGGTGCAAACTGCAGAAGGATTATACTCTTAAACATATCAGTGACACGACTCTGGAAAGTGGCAACATTTTGGTACCAAGGGATCGGAGCTCTGACGGAGACAACATGGATCAGATGGAATGAGGCAAAATGGAAACCCAAAACCTCAGAAGGCCAATGATGATGTGAGGATATCCCAACCCGACGAGAAGCAAAAGTGTCGATGTTCAAGAGTGACTAGCTGCCGTAGGTAACCAATAACGAATTCCAAAATTTCCCCCACCATTGCTGGCGAGTACCCCAATTATTTTTGAAAAACAAGCTTGAAGGGGATAGCATATGCTTGTGATATAAGTTCGACCTTTGGACGAATCCAACCTAGTGAAAGTTTAACGAGCCCTAGGGAGGAGAAGATCGAGTCTCGTCATGGTGATGAGTCCAATGTCGTTAGGGTTTAACGAGTCCAACATAGGTAAAACTCGGAGTCTTTTTCATGTTTAGAGAGTTTGAAAAAGACATGGAAAAGAAAACTCTAGGGGGTCCCTTTTCGTAAATTTGTGTCCCTCGAGGCCGAAAAAGTAGAAAACAATACTCGAGAGAACCGCTTGACCATTATGATCAAGGAGTACTTTTCGTAATTAGTGGTCTCGATTCAAAAAAGTAAAAAAGTGATCGAAGAAACGTCATTTCATAACCAAAATCAAGCTTGAAACAATAAAAGCCTAGCCATTTTTTAGCATTTATACGGTCAGAAAAGAGCTGAAAGTGGACTACCTTTTTATTCTGTTTAACGAGTCAAAAAGGAAAACTCTTTTCATCTTTTATAAGTCGGAAAAGGGCTTAAATAAGACTTGTAAAAAATTTCACAATATGGACCAAGCATGTATCAATCATTAAATATATCAACTATCCCTATTGCTGCACAGAAAAAACAAAGTATAAGATCCATTCGACAAAAATGCACTATAAATTTGAAAAATTAGGTCAAAAACACTAAAACCATAGGCAAAACTCGAAAACATATCGCAAAACCTCAATCCCTATAGTTAAAAACCCTAAAATTTGGAAAAATAGCTATATAAAGGCTTGTAGTAAATCATTTTTTACATCGTGCTTTGAGTTTTTACCCTTTGGTAATTTTTCAACTACATACCTGTGCGATTATGGAGCTCAATTCCGGTACCTATGGTCAACCATTTCGTGCGAGACTTTCACCAAGTAAGTACATCATGCCATTCTATGTATTTTGATTGTTTTGAAGTTGAATTTCATGCATTTTAGGTGGTTTTGGGTGAATTTTTTGTTTCACAACCTTGCCTCAGTCGTCGCGGAAGTCCCCCACGGGTTATCAACGATCAAGGATTTTACACACACCACAGACGGAATCATCGCGGGAAACAGATGTACTACTGCGACAATTTGACCAAAAATGAACTATGAAATCGAATCGTCACCGCTGTTTTAAAAACAGTTGCGACAGAAATATGAAATTTTTATTTTGGCAGCATTTTGATTGGTCAAAAACAATTCTAATTAAAGTTATGGGTTATGCAGGGTGTGATAATGGTGTATGCGTGGCAAGAGCGAACTCATGATGCTGATGATGAAAGAGAAATCAATGATCCTCAATGCTGAAGAGCCCTGTGAAACTACGAGCTACTGAAATTTTTCCTTACACCACTCCTTCGAGCACAGCTAAACTTGCCTGAGTTCTTGATCTGCTCGTGGAATCTGACGGAGGGCAAGTTTGTTATTCGGGGTTAGGATATCGAGTTCGATGCGACTGACATATATTTCCTGATAGGCTTATCTTGTCGAGGCGAGAAACCGCACATGGAGGGCATGCAAGTTGCTAGAGAGACCCTTGACATGTTGATTGCACGAGTGTGCTTGGGGGCACACAAATCATCCACCAGTGGGAATCTGCAAATCCCAACAGTGGAGGATTTGATACTTCATGTCATACTATTCACGATCATGAGAGCAGTAGGCTCTTAAGCACAACATGAGGCAACTAAGACCCAACTGCTGTTGGCTCTAAATTGCATTAACTTGACCATGTATGACTGGGCAGAGGCAGTGTCTCTGAACATGAAGAGACAACTGACCAAATGCCAATGCAGAGATAGAAAATAGTTTGGATATGGGTCCATCATGATACCACTCATGTTGGATCGGGTACCATCACTTCAACTGCAGGACATGGACCTGTACGTGCCAGGACTGCAAGAGACTCGCATCACTAGATGGGCACATGTGATGCCACGAGGCAGTGGCGGACAGCTAGTCTCATGGGGAGCACTCTTCGAGGAGTGGTTGGATCGGCAGAAGGTTATCATTGAGGATTGGCCCTATGCGGGCACAGACTTCTGAGGAGATCCTGACATGTTGCTCTCACCTAGCGAGCAATGGGACGAGAGAGGTAACACGCTTGGTTAGCCACCACATTGTTTATGTATTTTGTTTTTTATAATGTTTTTTGGATTTTTACATGTGTATGTCATAATCATTCTCTTCATTTTATTTGCAAATGTGGGACCTGAGAGGCTTGTGGTTCTCGCTCCTACAGCACGGAGGGAGGACAACAGAGAGTTGGATCTACCACACCCAGGCAGTGATGCAGAGGAGGAGATTGCCCAGAACCTCGAGGGCCCGACAAAGGGGATGCCAGGTTACATGGGGGTCAAGGAGGTCCCGCGAGAGTACCAAAGACATACTGTTGGCGTAACACCTAGGATCCACAGACTCCTAAGATGAGTAGTGCAAGCGCTGGTCTGCTATAGAGAACAGAACCCACCACAGTAGACACCTAGGCTTCTTTTTCTGCTATTTTTGAGAGACATATGTCTCGAATGGATCATGAACACATAATCTATGCCAATGGTACGTTGAAGCATTGTGACCAACACCTTGTTGATAGCTTCTACTTGGCCATTGTTCTGAGGATAGTATGGCGTAAAACTATCATGACGCAAGCCTAGCTAGGTTGTTAACTCAGTCATCATATGACCACGTAAATGTGAACTATGATCAATGAAAATAGCTTGAGGGACTCCGAACCAAGTAATTACATGATTGAATCAAAAACTAAGTTGTTGCCTTACCGTCATTAGATAATGTAGGCATCGCCTCAGCCCATTTCGTAAAATAATTGATGGCAACGATGATAAAACCATGCCTCCTGGTTGAGTGAAGGTTACTGGTCATAAAATCTATACCCCATTTAGCAAAAGGGCCAATGGTAATGATAGGGTGTAAAGGAGAGGGAGGTGCACGCATCTTCCGTTGGTAGATTTGGCATGCATGACAAGAACGGATGACAAGAATGCAGTCCTTAAAAATAGATGGCCAAAAATAACTAGCGCAAAGGATCTTGTGGGCAGTAGCATAACTGAACATATGACCACCACAGGCACCAGAGTGGCAGTCATTCAAGACTCATTCAGCTTCCTCAAATGCTAAACAATGACAGAGAACAGAATCAACGTCGAGATGGTATAGGGTGTCCCCAATAATGCGATAAGGCTGAGAATGATGATGAATATGTCACCGAGCATCCTTGGACAAATCAGGACGAAAGGAGGATGTCTAGAGGTAGACAATAATATCCCCGTACCAGGGATCAAGGGTGCTGATCAAGAAAAGAGTATCATCTGGAATGCGGTCCTCTAACTGAGAGGGTGCGGTAGCGAATGGTAATGAGCACAATAATTCAGCGAAGACAAGGGATTTCTTAGACATGGTCGTAGTAAAATCCAAATCAAACTCTTGAAGGATAACAATCCATTTTGAGTATTTTCCCCCATAGCAATTGATGTGACAAGATGTACGTCATCGGGTTGCAATCATAAATCACAGTTGTCATGCACAACAGAATATAGTGACAAAATCTTTGGACAACGTGAACAACTACCAAAGCGAGCTTCTCGACATAAGCATATCGAGTTTCTGTATCGAGTAAATTGTGGCTAAGATAATATACAACATTTTTAGTACCATCATCATCGTCTTGAACCAATACCATGTCAATCATGCAATCGACGACGGCCAGATAAAGAGTATAGTCGCAGTGATAATCAAGCGGATGCAATAAAGGAGCAGAGAAAAGGAGTGCCTTGAGTTTCTTGAATGACTCTTGTGTAGTGGCATCCCAAACAAAGGAGGTGTCCTACTTCAATAACCACGTATAGCCTTTAGCAATCTCAACGTAGTTCGAAATAAAATGACGTAAAAAATTTACTTTACCCTACAAACTCTGCAACTACTGCAAAGAAGCAAGAGGAGGGAGATTCAAATTGGATTCAACCTTGAGGGGATCCAATCAAATGCCCTCATTGGAGATGACAAACCCAAGAAATTTGTTGGATTTGACATAGAAGACACATTTATGCAGATTAAGACGGACACAGTAGTGTTGACAGTGAAGAAAAATTTCGCGAAGGTGATTTGGATAGTCATGGCACTTCGTTGAATGAGCCGGAAGGTCATCCAGGTAAGGTTGCACAATGTGATGAATGTCATGAAATGTGTAGGGCATTGCATGTTGGAAGGTAGCGCCAGGATTTTTGAGACCGAAAGGGAGCTTCTTATAGGTGAAGGTACCCCACAGGCAGATGAAGGTAGTCTTGTGTTGATCCATGAGTGATATATTGATCTGGTTGTAACCAAAAAAACTGTCCATAAACGAATAAATTTCACTCCCAACACAATTGTCAATGAGCAGGTCAATGAAAGGCGTAGGATAATTATCTTTGGGACAAGCACGATTAATGTCACAGTAGTCAACACAAACACTAATAGTGCCCTGCTTCTTGTTCACAGGGACAATATTATAGACCCAATCAAAGAACGAGATAGGGTAAATAAACCCAGCTTTAAGAAGTTTTTCAACTTCGCCTTTAATAGTTGCAGCCTTTCACGGGTGCATGTGGCGTAAATACTGTCAAATAGGTTTGGCACCAAGATACATAGGGATCTCATGCACCACGATACTAGGATCAATTCTGGGCATCTCTTCATATGACCAAGGAAAAACGCTGCAAAATTCTCAAAGGAGATTAGTATAAATTTGAATCTCCTCAGGAGTACAGGTTACTCCAATGTGTATATTCTTGACAATCCCCGGTTTAACAGAGATGTCGATGGGAATTATTTGCGTAATGTTCCCCATATTTCCTTTAGAGAAAACTTCATGGAATTGAATAGGTGTCTGAAGGGGCTGGGAGGGGACACAAGAAGCAAACTGCTCAAGACAAGTAGTCATGGCTCCTTGACTAGGGAGAAACGAGGAGAGATGGTGATGATCAAACCAAGGAGGCTCCTCAAAAGACATGGTCTCGATAATCGCTTCATCAGAAGGAAATATTTCCTGTAATGGATCCAAAGAAGTGCCATCTCCAAGCTAAGGGGATTGTACATACGTGTCGAGAGCCCTGCTCGAAGGAGCAAGTTCAAAAGATAAAGCCGATGAAGAAACAATTTCGACATAATTGAGCTCAACAGGACTCAATGGCATGACATCGCCCCAGGATTCTACCTGATCGACGGGAGGAAGGACCCAAGGATCAGAATGGACAAAAACCATATTGATGGGAGTGATGTTGGGAGGTGGGAGTGAAAAAAAACCCATGAGGGCAGGATCTTTAAAACGTCCAGCACCCACACTCTCATATGGAACAGAGGTACGCTCCATAAAAGACACATTGCCATCGGAAGAAGAAGAAGTGAAGAAGGACAATTGGTCAACCGTGACAATTTTCCCTTAATGGGGAAAACTAAGGACATGAAATAGAGATGAAGCCACAGCTCGCATTGCATATGTCCAGCTTCGACCTAAGAGGAGGTTGTAAGTCAAATTTGCATCGATAACTTCGACCTCAACTTCAACTTCTTCCCTTCTAGGGTAATAGGAAAATGTGGGAGGATACCGAAAGGATGGGAGTCTCTTCCATTGAAGGCTTCCAAGGTATTCAAAAACTGGCTCAATGTCAGGGAACCAATAGCCTTCCAACAAGAAACAAACATGTGCAAGTGGAGTCGCCCTCATCAATAACAATACGATGAATATTCTTAGAGTTAATGATGACTTGAATGAGGAAAGCAATCTAATGAGGCAATCTCGGTACATGATTATCAAGATCAAAAGTGATCAAATCTGATTCAGTCGGGTCAATGCCACCGATGGCTGATAGCAGAGAATTCCTTTGGGAGGGGCAGTTCTGGAGGAATTCCAATGCGGACATAGCCGAAGGAGATTGGGCTAGGTCCTCAAAAATGTTATAGTGCTATGCGGCACGAGTGTTAGGGTTGTAAGAAGACTTGCGAAGCACTCCATTGGGAGGACGGCAAATGACCGACTCAGTACCAGGCCACTCGATATGGAGGCGACCAATACTAGACGAAGGAACACTGGAGGGGATTTCAGTTTCCTTGCCAGTGGGAAGAGGATATCCTTATGACCAAGTATTGATATGGATGGGAATCTTCCCAACCATAAAGACTTGAGAGCTGAAAGTGGAAGAAGATTGAGGTTGACTAGCCACCATTTGAGTCTGTTGTGAAGGAAAAGGCTCTTTGAGCACAACAGAAGTCTCAGGGGTGCCTTTAAGCAAATTACTAACCTCAAACCATCTAGGATAGTCTTTAGTATAGTGATCCTCATTGCAAATGAGACAAGGGTACTTAGGTTTGCACTTGGCAACTTCTTCGGCTGGAGGCTTAGGAGGATCTTGCTTTGGTTGATTGGCTTTATTCTTCCCTTTACCCTTTTTCTTACCTTTCGAAGTTTTATCTGTCGCAGTGGACTAAACGGTATTAACTTCGAAAGTTTTACCAGAATTGGATGAGGCCTAAGAAGCATTGTCAGTTGGAGTAGCAGAATTTTGCTTCACAAGGTTCGTGGAAGATTTTCGAGAAGATGAACTAACAGAACCAATGACACCATCAACAGATGGCATTGATAGAGCTTTGGAAGTTTTGGGTCGCGGAGCATCAGCCAAATAATCATATAACGTACCGGACTAGGAATAAACCAATTCTACATACTGAGCATGCGCGATAGCCTGCTCTTCAGTAACACATGCCCCCATAGCAATTTCCTAGGCTATCAGACTGACGAACGAGGTTATAAACTAGTCAATCAGAAGCTGATCAGGGATCCAGAACTTAATTAGACGATGACGCCTCCTCCATTCATGGATATGATTGGAGATATGCATGGTCATGTCCTGTTTCAAAGATGTTAGGAGGTATGTTCCCATTTCATAACAAATCGACAACTAAAAATGAGTTAGAAATGGCATAGAAAGCAAGTTAAAGTCCTAGAAAGTTCCAAGAGCTAGCTTAATATACCATTTCGTAGCAGAGCTAGTGAGAGTCCATTGGAATAGACGGAGCCAGATAGAATCGTCAAGCCATGAATTATAGGAACACCATAAGTGATATGTCATGACATGAGCTTGAGGATCTTCTCCAGATTTACTGTCAAATTTGGGACAATCACCGGGAACCTTAGTTGGAACCGGTGGCCAATATGGATTATGAGGAATGGGATCATTTGTCAATTTGGACACATCCATCTGTTCCAAAGTCACCACAAAAGGTAATTGAGGATTGAAGGACATCTGAGGCCACGGATAAGAAACAACATTAGAGTTCCGTCCAGCCCCTAGTTGCCCCCATTGATTTTGCCTGGACAGATTTTACCTGAAAGGGTTTTGTACATAAGGGTTTTGTCCATAGGGATTATAAGTGTAACCGAATGGTTGACCCAGGTTTTGACCACTAGCATCCCATTGATTACCAACCTGACCAATAGGAGCAGCATACAACTGTTGAAAATTTTGATAAGGATTGACCTGTGGCTGTTGATAATTTTTATATGGGGTAGTTTGAGGTTGGCCTTGGAGCTGCTGAAGGTCTTGAAAACCATATGGCGGCTGAGCTCCAAACTATGTCTGGGGTGTAGGCTACATTTGATAAGCAGGTTGGGTTTGAAAGCCAACTTGAGTTTGGAGACCAGATGGGGTCTGGAGCCCAGACTAGGTCTGGAAACAGGGTGGAGCTTGAGAAACAATGAGTGTTTGAGTGCCTAGTTGAATGAGACCAGACAGATGTCCTTGTGGAAACTGAGACTGACCCATTTGGCTAGAAGGTTGGCTTGGTTGAGACTGAGGTTGAACCATTTGTCCAGAAGGTTGAGCTTGTTGGGTAATGGGTTAACTTTGCGGAACCAAAGGCTGGCCTAACTGACCAGAGGGTTGAGCTGGATGAACAGTAGGTTGGCCTTACTAGATTTGAGGTTGGCCTACTTGTCCAGAAGGTTGACCAGGCTAGATAGCAGGTTGGCCTTGATGGATATAAGGTTGACCCACTTGTCTAGAGGGGTGACCTTGCTGGGTACCAGATTGGCCTTGTTGGACATAAGGTTGTCCTGGTTGACCAGAAGGCTGCTCGAAATAAGTAAAAGAGGAACCGATGAAGGCCAAAGGTTGTCCCTATAAGGGTTGTCCTTGCAGGCCAACAAGTTGCCCTAGATAAGGTTTCCCATAATGTGGCTGCCCGTAAGACGGCTGACCTTGATAGTGTGGACCTTGAAAATTCAAAGGTTGTGCTTGGCCACCATGATAACCAGTACAGCCCCAAGCAATAGATAATAGAACTAAAACCTCAACCGCAAGTTGAGATGGGATGGATCCAATGTGATAAATATGAGATCCTCGAGAATCATAGTAATGAAACGGATTCTGTGGATCCAGATTCTGAAGAGCATGCATGTACTAGTCATACGTCTACCTTGCCGGAATGTAACTAGAAGAAGGTGGAACACTACTAGTGGGATTAACAACTCTAGATGCCTATGTTGAAGGACCACAACTAGTAGGACCAACTGAAGGTCCAGCAATAGTGGTCACTACTAAAGATATAGCGATGGCACTAATAGCGAGAGCTGAAGAAGCCACACAAATAGAAGGTATAGTCGGGATAGATGTGACAGTCACATTGTAAATCTGGGGTATAAAAGGTTCTGAGGTCAGAGTTACAGTACGAGACCACATAGAACTCGTAAGGGGAGATCTGGAACTCATGATATTAGCCAAATCATGGTAGCATAAAGGCAATGTGATACCAAGAGGGGTGACACAGAAGGGTGAAGTTTCCGTAGGTATAGGGATTTCACCACTTGCCATAAAGGTTTCTTCACCAGAGATGGGGGTCATCTCATCCATGTCAGAAGAAGATAGCGAGACCGAAACACCATAAGGAGTAATGGGGAAATCTTCTTCAGAAGGTTCCCAAATGAGGTTCCAATGAATATCATAGAACTACTCTCTCGGGGCATGAGAGTTAAGCGGTTGAATACTCAGAATAATAGGAAGGGTGTCACTAACAACCAGTACCTCAGAAGCGACAGAAGATGCAGAGCCTTGGTCAATTGGTATGGGAGATGGGATCGGTGATTCCGCCAGGATGATTTAACTCAAAAGTCCTAGGAAAAGATAAATAAGTAGGGAAAACAATCCTATGAAAACTGAAACACAGTCAAGATTTAACGAGGAAAATGTGAACGTTGTCAAATAAATTTTATGACACAGGAACAAAACTTGACCTTTTCATTTTTAAAGAGTCGAGAAAATGACAAAAGATGACTCTAGTTTCCTTTGAATATTGAATGAACCTGAAAGGACAAGTGCTCAGATGATCCTTTTCTTTTAGGGAGTTGAAAAGGAATGAAAGTTACTACTCTGGAGAACTAGGCAAAAGGCTTACCAAACAAATTGTAAAACTACATATACACCTTGGTGATCAAATGAAAGAGAAATGACCAAGGACTTTTTGTACGACAGTCAATCTTCCCAAATGCTATGTTCGATGCGTTACGGTTCATAAGGCAGCAAACACAGCTTCTTATGGATGTAGGATGATAGCATAGTGGGGTCTCCTGATATATACTTGACGATGTGGGAGCATGAGTCCGTATAGCAGCTATTGAGTCACAGAAGGAGGAATCACCCAACCTTAAGCGAAAACAATAGTGACTAGGTTGAGCGACGCTAGAGCATGTCTCTAACCTAGACCTCTAAATAATGTGCAGTAAATTCCAATGTGTTGTTAAGTCCATACAGGTAATTTTAGACTTGATCTTGACTTAGGTTTCAGTTTTCAGGCCCTACTGTATGTATGTCAAAAATCCCTAGGATGCAAGTAGAATGAGTAAAGCATAAATTTTTTCAATCAATACCTACTTAAATATAGGTAGAGAGTTCATCCCCAAACAATCACAAAGCCAAGACAAGCGAATGTAAGCACTAAGAAACACAATGCATCAACACACTAATTCTATAGTGCATCAATACTACTAATGAAAGATTTAAAGTTTGCTTTCTAATTTATTAAAACATGAAAATTTGTAATGAACATGTACTTTCACTTTCGTATACTAAATGAATGCAATCTCTTGATTTTTTTTTTTGAATTTAAAGAGACAAACAAGCAAGTGTAAATCTGATTGATCCAAACAATTGTGATCTATGCTTGATAGTGAAGAAATCGAATCAATGTGAACAAACTGCTTCAATAATCAACACTAAAAATCAATCATCAAGAAAACAAGAAAGAAAAAGTCTCAAGCAAATCAATAAGACAGCTGTAGATGAACATTGGATAGACAGGTAACCCCAGCAAATGTTTTGAAACACTTCAAATAGCTAGGTCACGAGGTCTAAAACACAAGACTCAGTCAAATGAAGTCAAATAAAAACAAGCCTTAACTAAAGCAATTAAAATAAGCTGATGGGAGATAGAAAACAATAGGGGGGTAAGCAAGACTGATGGTTTTAGGAGTTAAAGTTGAAAAAACAACTTGCACAAGAATCGTCACAAGCCTATAACAAGCAGCTTATGACGATAAGCTAATTGTTGCAAGCATAGAGACAACAACTAAGTGACTTCGTCGCAAGGGTACACCTATCTTCTACGACGGTCTGATTTCAGGAAAAGTCACGACTGTACGACAAGCAATCAGCAATGCACATATTTACTAAAGAGGACACAGCGACGTCGTCATAGCTGTTAAGCTATCTTCAATGACAAGTTTAAAAAGGACAAAAAATAAGTGATAACGCCCAAAAAACACCAGGCTATTCTTCCAAACAGTAAGGGGAATTCCCAAACTGACCCAGGTAATCCAAAAACTGAAGGTGCAACCCCAAAGTCACAAGACACTTAAATCAAAATACAAACCAAGAGTAAACAAGAAGAAAACATACAAAGGACTCCCCAATGGAGTCACCAACTTGTGAAGTAGGAAAGTGTTCCCTCTGTGGATAGAGGCAACCCCTCTAGCCCTAGAGTAGTCACAGCGAAAACAAAACAACAATCGATTCCTTAAATAGTCATCATTGGAGGCCTACCTCAAAACAAGTGTTTGATGAAGCTTTCGTTGCACTACTCTAGCTTTGTTTCCTTCTCCTTAATGAGCAATCAACCTGAAACAACACAAGAGAACAACAAAACATGTAACTGAGAACAACAATGATCTATTTACTTATAAAGTCAAGAAATCATAAGCTATCAAGTAAATTGTGCACAAGATATAGGAAATCATCATTGATTGTATTAAAATGAATCAAGAGCAAAGCTTACAACCAAGTCTTGATGTCGCAAGCCTTCTTGGAGGGTCCGGTCAGTATGTTTCTTCAAGCATTCACTCTCAATAATGGGTCTCCCAAATAGATGATATCTCTCCCTCACTCACAAACTCTAATGCAAGGCTAAGGCACTCCACAACCTCTTACCAAACTATCAGCAATTCCACACTTGTCAAACTCACACCAAAGCTATCTAATCTGCTTCAATCCAACTAGTAACTAGTAATTAGGAACTAGATCATAGCAATAGTGAGTGCTTTTATAGGAAGAGGAGCCTCCATGAAAGGAGGGAGAGGGAGTTTATCCTCAAGGGAGGTTTCATAAAAGGCAGAACTACCATCCCAGAGGAGGAAAGGCAAACCAATCTGACCCAACAACCAGCTCTAGAATCACCCAGAAGGCCAATTGTTTGAACTAATTTGCTTAATCTGGATCGTCGCAGGTCATGAACTAGGGCTTAGCAATGACATCACAAGGGAGTAATGCATTCAAACCAATCGTCGCAATAATAATCTGGAAGACTTGCATCGAGCCCTAAAATTCAACCATCACAATAAACACGTGTACACCTGCGACGATGTCGCAACGATACAGTTCATGACCCGGAACCATCGCAAATTTTAAAGTTTTACTAGCGGCGATGCATAAACTTAGGCAAATAGGGTCAATCTTCAGCATTAGAGAGCACTTCTTAATCTTCTTGCATGAGTGGGAAGATGTGGACATGTTTATCTGATGTATGACACAATAGAGGGACTGAGATGAGGTCAGTGACAAATTACTGTGTAACAGTGTCACACAGCACCACAATAAGTCTGCGGACTGCCCATCATGCACATGCACTCACTTATGTCCCATGGACACTTTAAAACATGAAGTGTGGTTGTCTTAATTGTTATATCTTTCTTGGTTGTTGGTCCAGACAATTAGGTTGCTCGCAGACCAAGACTTCACCAACATGGGTCTACCAATGCACCAGTGGCTGCATTGGAAGTATCACTTCATGTGATCAGACCCATGCACTGTTAGTGTAGGAGTAGGAGTAGTGTTTTCTTTCAATTGTTTACTTGCATGCTTGTTTGCTTACATGCTTTGTTTTCTTGCTTGTATGTTTACTTGCTTCACTTTCATTTTTGCTTCTGCTCTTGGTTTTCTTTGTTGATTGTTAGCTCATTCACTTCTTTCGTTCGTAGGTTAGTTCGCATGAAACCCTGTGTGACTCATGAAATGAGCTGGGTAAAGTGAAAGAGGACTTGTACAACTATCACTACTTGGTTATCTGTCATCTTGCCTCTATATGATGAGCTTGTTACTTTTAGTCCATCATACGTCGAAGGAAAATACATACTATTTGAAGTGAACCTTGGTGAAAACACAATGCTTGCATGCTAAATAGTGTCACCTTCTCTAGTCAATTTTTTTTGGGTTAAACCTTATTAGCTCAGTCAAGTAGAGTAAGGGGAGGGGGGGAACCTTTTCAATAAACTACTTCTTTGTTGGACTCAATAAGTCGGGATCCCTCTTCTGCCTATGAAAAATAAGTGTTATGCATAGTGAAAAATGAAAAAAATGAAAAGTAAAAAAATTCAAAATTCAAAATGAATAAGGTGAAAGAAGAGAAAGGCTTCCTACGTAGGGAGGTGATGCAAGTAACTCTGTTGAGGTACTAACCAAACTCACTAGCAGCAACACCATGATTGTGTTTCTATGTGACTCCACTAAGGTACTGTTGAGGCCTACTGGAAGTGGAGCAACACCAGAGATGAAATTAAGACTCTGACGACTATACTGCTTGTGCACCTATATACCCCTCAACCCCAATTGAAATAGCTATGTTGCCTAGGCTTGGAATGTGTGTCAATCGACCAAGATTCGATAAGATGCTACACATTACATCAAGCTAGTGTGAAACCAAGATGAGCTGAGAACTAAAAAATACTTCCGGAGGTGTTAGACTTGCTTTTCATGAACAAGGTCCATTCAGAGAGCTGGAGTTCTACTAGTGTGTTTCCAAGTGTTGTAGTGGCTACAACCACCCTCCAAAACTTTTCCTTAGCCTGTTTTGGAGCCTCCCTACCAACATTGCACAACACTTTGTCATGCTTCGTCAAGTACTCAAGCTTGATGAGTTTTCCTCACACAAAGGCAGCCTATCGATCATAGTTGATCCATTCCCCTCATAGGTTGGTCACCAAGACTTGGTCCAGCTGTAGGCTGAGCATCTTCCCCTTGAAAATTTCGCATTCCTAGAGGGAAACTAGCCTTCCCTCCAGGAATTACGCAATCCTCTCTGATAGACTTCTAGGCTCTAGGATTGTGCAATCCTGCTAGCCAACCCTCCCAGCAGGATTTGTGCAAATTTTCCCAACAGCAGGTTATTAAACCAAAGATTTACGCAAATCTGGGTAGCAGTTAGCTGCTCTGCCCAGAAATTGCATAAACCTCCTCGACAGTCAGCCCAGCTCCTGGCCAGAAATAAGAATTTTTCTCTAGCATTCGAGCAATCTCTTGCATGTGCAACTGAGTTGATTGGTTCCCTCCAGGACTAAGCAAAATAAACTTGCATGCATGGGTTGTTTTTCTCAAGGCAACATGCAAAGGCATCCCTTGTTTCAGGGATCAATGTTTAGCTATTGGAGGTTACATGCAAGGAGCAATTCAGAAACCTCTCACCAAGTGTCGCTTCCCCTAGATTTGTGGCATTCACGTCACAACCTCAATGTTATAAAAAATCATCAACTAGACACTGCAAAGCTCATTCCTCACATCAACCTTGTAGCTTTGACATCCCACATCACATCTAGGAGTAGTCGGCACAATCAACTTAGTTGTTTTGGGGTAATCTCGCTTCCCATGCCTTATGATGCATTTATGTTGCTTTTTTGTGTTTTCGCTTGTGGGAGTACTATTTTCTTGATTTCTTTGAACGTTTGCTATCGTTTACATGTATACTAGCTTGTCCTAGCTCTGTTTCAATTTTTGTTTCTATCTCACTGCTATTGCATGCATGAAATTGTTTTGCATGGACGTTCGCCCAACTGGCGAACTGCCTCACCCACATGCATGTTGATCTATTTTTTGAATCTTTCATTCATGATTTACATGCATTGTTAATCACTTCTGCTATCACTTAGTGTCACCATGCATTCATTGACTTACTTGCTTTTAGTTACTCATTGGCGAGTCGAGCCAACCTTGGCTTGGGCTTTACCTTCACCAAGGCTGCATTGCACAATCTGGGAAATGAAGGCTCACCTTCCTCTCCAAATTTGCACATTCCTACCCATCATTAGCCTCCATAACTGTTTTATGCATTTCTAGAGGATAGTGGTTGCTTGGCCCAAGAAATTGCGCAAATTTGTCCCTGGGCCAACAGTCCTTCCCAGCTGGAATTGTGCATTGCACAATCCCAATAGTCAATAGCCAGAGTGGATTGTGCATTGCGCGATTCCATCAGTCAGTCATTCTCCCAACAGCTTGGACTGTGCCTTGTGCAGTCTTGGCAGTCTGTCTCCCAACTTCCCAACTGAAATTGCATAACGTTCATGATCATTCACCTAGGGATGTTGCAAGTTAGTTCTCGTGTTCATTTTGGTTTTCAACTAACATATTGCCTGCCATGAGTGTTTCCATATCTCCAGGTATTGCAGGTGTTCATCTGCCTCTCATAAGTATAGGTACAATGGTTTGCAGGAGAGCAGAGACGAAGACACCATTCAGAACACACTTGGAGATGCAATCGATCAAGTTTCTATGAGCTTGCCTACTCACAAGACATCAAGTTGTTCATAGACAAGGACATCAAGTAGCAGCATCACAACGAGTAGCATCATGAACAACAGTTGCAGGTAGCATACCAAGTACAATGAATATAGCGAGCGCAACAAATACAAGAGGAAGGTTGTTGACAACACGGAGGTGGAAAAAAGTTGCAAGATCAAGCAGGCCCACTGATAATGAAAGCAACTTTGGAGACTTAGGCTATGAGGTGACGACACGACATGAATATTACATGAAGATAGAGATTGGAACGAATAAGGAGTTGCATGTACCAAAGCAACAACTTAAGGAAGAACATGAAGTTGCACAGTCAAACGAATGAGTTGTAGCAAGATCAGGAACAACAATGGGCCCAACATGCACTCATGGATGAAACTACACTCGTACAAAAGTTAAATATCCATCCCAGCAGCTAACACTGAGTAGACATGATAAGCAATGTTGTTGATCGCATGCAAGGGATTCAATAGCATGCATGTCGTCGAGGGCACGCATGCAATCCAGCCCATTCAACACACTCACCAAGGCGAAGACAAGAAGCAAGTCCAATTGGGGCTAAACATGTACTTCAACAAGTTGATGTGCATGACCACCAGTACACACTTGAAAATCAGCATGGATATTATGCATCAGTGTGTTGTCAGTTTAACCATACCCAATAAGACGATGTGCATGTTAGCAGACGAGTTGGATGAAGGGGCGGAACCAATGCACCAATTGCAATGGAGGCAAGAGTTTGCTTCAGCAAGATGTCACCATGAGGTGCATGCACACCATCACAAATGACCAAGCTTGGCATCAGCTCACCAGCTTCACCATCACAAGCATGTCAAAGAATTGGTCTCATTATAGCGGACCGAGTGTCAGTGATGCTTTGCAAGGCTTTATCAAGCCATGTTGTCTCAGGTGAGTACATGTGCATTGTAATGTTGATTCATGTCAAGTGTAAGTCAAGTGTCAATAGTTGGATGTAACAGTCATAGAGTAGGTGAAGAGTCATGAGGGTAGTTGAATTGTCACAAAGGGGAATGTCAATGGTCACCCCACCCTCTATTATAAATAGTCCCTCGTAACCCATTGTATAGGCTTTTGGTCAGCCAAGCTTCTATTAATACTATCTTGAAGAAGGCTTGGACAATATTGTAACGCGCCTTGGCTTCTCCACTACACGAAGCTAGTACATCTCTTTGGAGGAGCAGGCAGATGTGGTTGTAATGTTCCATTGTTAGGGCTAGTAGGTTTACATGGATGTATTGTATGATTATGACGTATACTTCTTTATATAATAAGAGCTAGCACATTTTCATACATATGTTGTTATTGTAGTTGGATTTCTCCGATTGCCTTAATGATATATGTTTTCTAACTTGCGTACTTGTGTATGAACTGATTCACATGCAATTATAGGAATCTTGTTGTTAATGTGTTGTATATGTTGTTAATGTTGTCACTGTCCATGTCGACTGCTCTCTCAGACACCAGACAGACCTTTCACATGAACCTTGCTATAACAACCATCACACTCGTCTTGGACTGATCTGCGAGTGTTGTTCATGTTATCTTACCTTGTATGATGTGACTTCTGCATTTGAGTGGACTGCTCCACTAGAAGTTGTGCATGCCCTTTTGTTTTGTGTGTTCCTAGCTGAGTTGCGATTGATCCCTTTCAACTTGGAACTCACCTTCACCTCCTTTCCCCTTTGAAGTGTTGGAACCTCTCATACACCTTCCTCGACTCACTGCATCAGTCACACCCTTTCTACTGACAGAGTTATCTTAGTTGCCTCTGTGCGACATCACGGTCAAGGCATTACCTTACGACCTACTGTTGGAACGCCTACACCAAATTGTCTGAGGTCTAATTAGCACTTCTTACCAGGGAGATCTCCTTGACATGTTGGCGGGTCCAGCACCATCAACAAAACCATAAAAACTTAGCCATAATATCACCACCATAATCAATAAATATACTCATATATCACAATAAAAGATACCTCATATTGACATATGAAAATGCCATCCAAGTCAAGGACTTGCACGTACCACCCGACCATAGATTGGCTTGAACCAATTCTTTCTTTTAGCCTGTTGTATCTTTGTAGACAATTTTAGGCTGGGAAAATGTGCCAAAGCATCTAAGGGTTTAATTAAATTGGATGACAAATGTATTAAACGTTTATCATTTGTAAAACCTAAATATTTTTGAGAAGCTCAAAGGGTTGATTTTCATTCATAAAATAATAAATATTTAAGTTGAGTTTGAAAGCAGAAATTAAGAAGATATGTGATACTCAAAAATCCATATTGAATATTTAATTAATCAAATACAGTTGTTGCATGCAGAAAAATTCTACAACCAAACAATATATGTTCAAGAGATGATAGAAGGCAACAATTAAAAGACATAGAGGAACTAACTTAAACAATTTGTTTGGTTAATTAATCTATTTTATGATTATAACTTTGCAGCAAGCTATCAAGGAGATTGATACTCAATCTAAACTTACCCTAACTCCTATGTTACCTTGAACATATGCAGAAACAAAATGTGGAGAACATAAATGAATAAATAGGAAAAACTCACATGGACACAAAAGATGTTAAGAATGAAGTAAAAATCCTTTGATTATCTTCATAAATATTCCAAAGTATTACAATAGTGTCATTGGATCATCGTAAGGGTTTAACCCTTCCTTCTTCAAATTACAAAATACTTATAAAGTGTAATTAGAAAATATTTAGGTCTAATAAAATTTATTACAAAAGGGAATATTATCCAAAACGGATTTGGATATTACAAAAATAGAACATAAAAATAGCTTTTTATGAACTGATTTGAGTAATAAGCACACAATTCGATAGTGTTATTTGATGATTGTTGCTTCAAACTGAATTTTCCGCTTTCGGCTCTTGTTATCCTACTTTCTACTCCTTTCCCTACAACTAGTTACTGAATTTCTGCATTATGTTTCACTCAATGAATTCAAATAATTTATCCCATATTTTATCATCTGGTGTAGAAAATTTTGTTACTTTTCCATATGCCTCATCAACTTATGTGTATTTCTCAAAGGTTGGCCTAGTAATGAACAAATGTTTAACTTCATGTTGGATAAAAGAACATATTCTAGGCCCTCAAGGAATGCTTTACCACTTATTATCCCTTTGACTTTGGCAAACCTGGTTCTATCTATTGATATCTCATGCAATTTGTGTTGGTAATTCTCTAGTGGAATCAATTGGCCACTAGAATCTTGCATAGATGGAAGTCCTTTCTAGCGTAAAACATTAAACTTTCTATGAATTTTTCTAACCTATACTTCTAAGTTTTGACATTTGTTTTCTCACTGTAACATTAGGTTCCTTTTTTTCAAAAATCTTCTTACTTCTAGGACTATATCAGGGTTGTCTTCAATTCCAAATTCCTCTAGTTCTTCTTTTGTTTTAGAATTCATCACTTTGATTATTTTGGTTGTTTCCCCTAGCTTATGATCCAAATCTTTGTTGATCTTTGTAATGGTTGCCTTTGACATCTGAACTAGCTCCTCCTGTTAAAAAATGATTTCAATATATGTCTAGAGTTCATTCATGGTTGAATTTATATCAATCCATATTTTTTCTTTTGCTTCAGATAATGTTTGTGCAATCAATGATTCATTTTCATATTTTTCCAATTGCTTAGTTACTTTGAATTTTTTCTGTACTTCGGCCATATATGCATTATCAACTTTTATTTTATTATGTTGGGTCTTCTCCAATTGAACTATGAGTTTTTCAATCTCCATATCTTTTAACAAGAGGTCTCCCATAGCTTCTAATAGTTGTGTTGCTGGATTCTGACTAGGAGACTTTTTTTTGCTATGGACATTGTTGTTCTAGATAATGTTGTCGTAGATGTGCCTACTCCAGTGCTGATTTGGAGTTCTCTTTCCTTGATCAATTTCTCCATTTCTGCCTCCATTTTGGGAATCTATATATTTTGTTCCACAATCATTTGAAGCATGTTTTTTTTTTCTTCTCTAGCTGACCTACTTCTTGTGCTTGTGGATGTTTAGTTGTTGGTAATATCAGTTGTTTCCTTAGTACCCAAATGTATGCATTTCTTCTTTTAATTATTTCCTCAGTTTCCTTTACATATTTAGGATTTAATCCTAACTTTAAAACCACATCCTCTAACCCCTTAATTTTGGTATCCTTTGCTAGAGAAGACATATTTTCTAGCTTCAATTAAGAGTGAATATTATTTAGAGATGCTTGTAGCTTAGAAGTTTCCATAGCAAAACTTGTCAAGGATGTGTATATCATTACTCCTACTTTTTTGTGAAGATTAATTTGATCTCTAGGATGTATTTGTTTACTATCAAATGAAAACACAGAGGATTTGTAATCCTCAGCACTCTTGGGCACATGGACCTTTGGTTCCAAAAATGTTAATTGGAACTATCCTCTTTCACTATATAAAGCAAAAAGTAATCTAGTATGAGTTGTGGAAAACAGTTTCCAGAACTCTGCATATGTAGAAGTTTCTATTGCCTCGTTTTTCTTCCTCATCTCTAAGAATATTGAAAAAACACTATGTTGCCTTGAATAGGAAGGAGAAAAATGAGAATCTATTGTGGTTTCTTCAATTTTTTGTAATGAAAATGCAAACTCTTCTAGAAGTATGACTCTTCAGAAGTCTGAACTTCTGAGGACTCTTCCTCAACATTTATGGTCTTTCTTCTCTTGAACACTTTGATTGTTGCCTTCTATACTCTAATCCTACTGGAGATATACTTTCTCTTCGTATCTTCAATTCTTTTTTTGTCATCCTTAGAGTTTCCAATCTTATTTTACTGGAAACTAGCTCCTCCACTTCCTGTGGTGTGTTCACTTCCCATTCTTCTTTGTTGGCATATTGTTCAATCTCAAGTTTTTCAATGTGCACATATGGTGTTCACTTCTACCCAACTCTCATTGATTATATTACTCCTAATGGATCATATGACCAACTAAAACTGAATCTAAACTTCATCTAACTTAAAAAATCATTGAATTATTTTTCTACAACTCTGGCAGTGACTATGAATAGGCCAACATGTGCTTTTAGTTGAAATTGAGCCTTTTTTTCTAGGAAATTGTTGTAGCCACTACAACAACACCCAAAATTTTGGGTATATTCAAAATTTGGGGCACCCCCTTCCCTCACCTCAAGCCATTAGGGTTATGGTTGGGTTTTCAATTTGACATTTTCCCCATGACTTATGTCTATCGAAACCTTGCAATCCATATGCTCACACGATACATATTGCATTCATTCATTAACTTTCACCTCGAATACTGACCTCATGAATGCATTAGAGCTTAGGGTGGTTGGTTTATGTAATGATGCATCATCCTATAATATGCATCACAATAAATGGGGGCACTATGTGTGGAAAAGAAAGACTTCAATCCAACTTTTGTTATGTTGACCATACTAGGGTTTGGCAGAAACACTAAATTGGCAAAAGAGTGGTCTAACCCTTCTTGGTTTAGCCTAATTCATACACCCCCAAGGGTGCATTCCCATCGACATGGTCTGGCATCATGGAAAATATTGTTGCATGCCATACCCCCTTTGGTTCATAATAGGTTCCTTATCTCAGCACATACCTAAGGTATGCGGTAACTGCTATCTCTTTTGAAACCTAGTGCCATCGTGAGTGCCTTAAATTTTCCTTTCAAGGTTTAGATTAATAAAAAGATTCCATTGGTAAATTGAAAGTTGGTTTAATGTCATGGCATGTGTACATTGTTTAAAAAAACATCTGTGATATTTTAGATACAACATTAGTGGGGTGAAGGTCCCCTAGACCTTGTAAAACTCACTTAGATCAGCGTTTGATTTCCTTGTTTATTATTAAGGTCGTATAGTTGAAATGGATGTTAACGAACTCACTAATCCATGTGGTATTTTGGCATTAGGGCTAGCAAAAAGAGCACAACAGTATTGTCAGACTAAAGATAAGACTAAAGATAAGGGTTGGGGCCTTATTTCCAAACAACATGTAACATGGCAACATTAATCGAGAAGGCATCATACCACAAGCAACTATGGAGCAGTGCAAGCTCACGGTGGAGGAGTGATCTATTGTACAAGTGATTCAAGGACATTTAAAGTATTTCATTGTGAAATAGAGCATCATATACATCGCATTTAAAACCATTATGTG
Organism: Pinus taeda; assembly: GCA_000404065.3. NCBI lineage: Eukaryota > Viridiplantae > Streptophyta > Pinopsida > Pinales > Pinaceae > Pinus > Pinus taeda. The sequence goes on along the minus strand of APFE030939414.1, from coordinate 10,930 downwards.
AACTTGAAAGTTGATGTTTCCCAAAGATATCGTTCATGAATTGAGCGCAATTGGATGTATTAGCGCACTGAAGAAAAATACCAAGCATAAGGAAGAGCCAAAAGAGAGAGAGCATCGTGTCACAAAATTCCAGCTCACGTCATGTGCTTTGGTGTGTTTGGTACTGGAAGTATAAAGGCACTTGCATTATCAAACCCAAGGCCTCAATCTTTGGTTTATTGTATGGTTTTGGGAGTTTATGCATTGTGTGCCAAGACTGAAATGACTCATGTCCAATATAATATGAAGGGACACTTGGCGGGGACAGAGTCCAAATTACCTTTGATGGATATGCAGTGAAGCATGCCACCAAAAGGAACAACAAAGAAAATCATTTACATTGAGATATGAGATATCAGCTGCATATGCTTATACAAAGAGAGATATGATGCTTTCCAAAGCACAAACCAAAGGCATGATTTTGGGTATTGCGTGGTGGGCCTCTGAAAAAGGCAAAATGGTGCATGTCTGGTGTTGAAATTCATAATATGAATTCCACATACGTGTTGGATAAGGGTGCACTAGTCTTGTAACCCATCAATGACACCAAGCCATTACAAAGGGGAAATATGCATTGATAATGCGCTAAGGAAACTGGTATTAGTACTAAAGCATAGCTCCTTGACTCCATGGGCTTATGTGATAAAGTTGCACAACAGAAATATTGGCCAAGTTATTTGGCATAAAACGATCACTCCACTTGCATAGCTCTTCGCAGTCAAATGTGTCGTGTATGCTAGAAAATTGGATTATCTCCAAATGCATAACAAGGGGCAGTGTCAAGAATCCAAGAAGCCAGAATATATTTAGCTAATGTATATGAGAAGAAGGCAATATGTTGGGGACAATCTCAAACACCGGACACTACTGGCGTGATGCTAGCCATAAGAATAAAATTGTTTCCCGTCAGGAAGACCAGACATACTACCACATTTCAGAGAGGAAACTATGTATGCGTGCTTAGTAGTGTCACCACGTGCAAGGTTGTTTTGAGGTGAACGTGGGGTGAAAACGTAGCTTACGCTGACACCCACAGCAGGAATTTACAGGCTTCGATTATGATAATCACCCGCATCTCTATTTTTTGACAATAAAATGTTGAGGAGTTACAGGTATGAGCAGATAATGTTAGTAGGAGAACGCCCAACTTTGGATCGGTTTGAAGTTCTAGTTTGAAAGAAATAATAAATAAGGATACCGTAAGGAATGACCAATTGGTTTGAGAAATTGAGGATGCCAATCACATCCTTACGTGTGAATTAGCCACATCGTCCTTTCTGGTCATACTAGATCCGTAATGCCTCTTGATTACCATCGAGACAATGAAGATCTTAGCCACAAGAATAAGATTGTTTCCTGTCAGGAAGACCAGACATACTACCACGTTTCAGAGAGGAAACTATGTATGCGCACTTAGTAGTGTCACCAAGTGCGAGGTTGTTTTGAGGTGAATGTGGGGTGAAAATGTAGCTTATGCTGACACCCACAGCATGAATTTATAGGCTTGGATTATGATAGTCACCCGCATCTCTATTTTCTGACAATAAAATGTTGAGGAGTTACAGGTATGAGCAGATAATGTTAGTAGGAGAACGCCCAACTCTGGATCGGTTTGAAGTTCTAGTTTGAAAGAAACAATCAATAAGAATAGCGTAAGGAATGACCAATTGGTTTGAGAAATTGAGGATGCCAATCACATCCTTACATGTGAATCAGCACATCGTCCTTTCTGGTCATACTAGATCCGTAATGCCTCTTGATTACCACCGGGACAATGAAGATCTTATCTTGCTCGTGCCACGGGAGAAGTGGAATCCATTACTGGGGCATCAACCAATGTGCATGCACAGGATACCTCGAAGTGTTTTTCATCTTCCATCCCATTTACTAATCGTTTTGGTCATTGGCCTTTGTCAACCCCTGGATCAATAGAAGATGGTCGAGAAGAAGAGTTTGACCAATCTTGCTCTTAAAGGCCCCATTATTGCATTAGTTTCTTCCAAGGTAGCAAATATGGTTACCCTCATTTGTTTGATGCATTACTTCAGCACAGATGTGAAGAATGTTACTTTAAGGTGGTGTTGGAATCAAATTACAAAGAAACATGTTGTATTGTGGCATCATAAGTCACAAAGTCACAACTCTTCCACTGGTAGCCAGGTTGCACCCCAAGGATTTAGCACTTAACCAAAATATGTGACCCAACTCTCAAAGTGACTATGTGACCTCTCCCAAGTCATTGGGTTGCAAAATCGCACCTCAGACGAGCCTCCAAGGTATGCGACCTATCCGAGTTGCGATTGTGTGACCTCCAATTTGTATGGAGAGGGCTAAGGTTTCTTTTTAGAGGATGAAAGATCAGGTCTTCAACAAATATGTTAGATGAATCTATAAAGCTACTTGAAGCATTGTGTCATCTATGATAATTGGACCATTAGCACAATGTAGTGAGTGCAATGTAGTGAGTGGACCATGACCTTGTTTAGTTTCTAACCAGAACTGCATGAAAACATTAGGTTTTTTATTTAATATGATTAAATTCATAAAGAAGGACGTGAAAAATAGGATATGATTGGAGAAATTACAGCTTGGTGAAGTGGGTTATCTCTTCATGATCTTCTAAATAAATCTATATTAGTGTGTTCCCTTGAATCAAAGATGCATATGGAAGCTAGGGCAATGAAACTTAATTTAACACTCACCCTATGAATAATAGCAATTCATAAATGGAAACATGTTTGAGAAAGCCTGGGAAGACCCTGCAAGGCCACTTACTTTGACAATGCTATAACACAAGGAATGGCTATCCATGGGGTGAAGAAGGACAAGATGCCAATGTATGTAGAGTTTTTCCATAGTGGCTACACAACTAGGGCTTAAATGAGGTCGAAATTAGGTCCACTCAACGTCCTAAAATCTAGCAGTAATGTTAGGGGTACAATGATAGGAGATGATTAGATGTAAGCAATGAGCGATAGCAATAATTTCTTCGCACGCCCTCTCTTCTACCTATGTACAAAAGGTTCTCATCATGATGTCAGCGGCTATGTTGAGATCAATTCAGCATGTACTAAGCCATATGCATGAGAAAGTAGTGAGAAAGTTCAAGAGTCATGAGGGGAGGTCAAGGGTCATGGTAGTGAATGGTCACCTCATCTCTATAAATTTACTTGCAAGCCTCATTGAAAAGGGACTTTAGCATTTGAGTTGAGGCTAGGATTAGACAGTCAATTTGTGCTCAAGAGCTAGAGGCACTCAACTCTTGGCGGCTAGTTGAGTGGAGTTGCAGTGACGCTAGGGTTTTGGATATGGGCAATGGTATGAGCAGCCTATGTTCTACTACAAGTATTTGACCAATTGCAAGATATGTACTTGAAGTTGCAGCAGCAATAATGATATCTTCTTCATGTTTGCATTGATTCTCATGCTGACTTATGGTGGTTATATTGGTTCTCTGGTATTTTCACTATATTTATGTGTGCACTTTCATATACACAATATTATATGGATTGGTTCATAGTTATTTCATTTATGTTTTTCTTTCGAATCTATGTTTAATTTTTTCTTGCCATGTCGGTGATCTATTGTGAATTACTTTGCAATTAATTTCTGGCATGTTCTTGTTTATGTATGTCTGATTGGGTTTTAGCTCACTGATCCCTCTCATGGCATACATCTTCTTATTGTTGTTGAGACTTCTTTGTAACTCTTTCTACAATTTGTCAATCTTGGGCTGATTTTGTTTTAGTGTCTAGGCATTTCATTCTTGTCCCATCTCTAACACCTTCTCATTTGATAACCAAGAGTGGAAACATTCATTGTGGTAGTCAGGCCCACATACCAGATGGGGCTCCTATACCAAACGGTGTGAGGTCAAATTAGGACTTCACATCGGGGATACCCCCTAGTTGTTGGCAATACATTTTAGCCCATCAACAAATTGGCACTAGAAGGAGGGCCAAATGAAAAGTTGAGGCCTTGGAGCCTGCAGTTTAGTCTCATATCTATAAATGGCTCTGCCTCGAATCTCGCTCCTGGGGTGCTTCTCTAACGTATCCAATTGTCAATGTTCAATCCTCGATGAGCATCTCTATCACTTGTCTCAATTAAAGTTTGATGGTGAGGATGGAACATCCATAACTGAGAAAATTTTGTATTTCCTTAAGTTTTGTGAATCTTGCAAGATCAATGATGAAGAGTTTGCTTGTGTGCTCTTCTCCCTCACCCTTGAAGGTCGCATCAAGCGATGGTGCCACACTTTGCCAGTAGCTCCTATCCATTCATTGGAGAAACTCATTGGTAAGCTCTGACAAGCTTTTCACAGGTACAATTTTCAAGATGTGTTAATAAGGATAAATGAGCTCATAGTGAAACCTGAAGAATCTCTAGAGGATTTTTCTATTAGATTTGTCCATCTTTTTTTTGAATTTCCTGAATGAAATGTTGACTGGGTATGTTTGAGTGAAAATTTTCAACGGTTGGTTTTCATTTCTCTGCAACATCTTCAATCTAAAACAAGTATTGATTCTTATGAGTATCATGATGATATGTAAGTTATAATTTTCCCATACCTTATCCCTGATATCATCTTTCCTACCTCTCTAAATTGGGAAGAACCTCAAGCCTCCGAGGAGGAAATTACCACTCGCAAAGTTTTTCATTATCCTTTGTCTTTGTTACCTAACGAACTTTTCTTCACAAATAGAGATGACAAAAACCGCTTGTAGGGGAATCAACCAGCTTGTATCGCCTCATAGACTCTCATACATCCTGTTGAATCCATGAAGATCAAGTTGATACAACATCTCTTCTTGTTGATGAAACCAAGCTCGATTCCATTGAACACATGTCTCACTCCATTTCTGGATTTCATTCACTTATCGGCAGACTTAGGTCTTGTCTTAGATAAATTTTGTTGTCCTATCAAATCCATGGACCATAACATGCATGCAAATCCATTTCTCCCTCTGGCTGACACTTATGTGCGGGATGAGAGTCTTGGTATGATTGGTGCCCCTTCATCTAAACTGTTTCATCCATTCTACCCTAATTTATTTCATGAGTCTACCACACCAGTAAATTCTACAAATCATTCAGAACTTTATCCTCCTAGTGTTGGTTGCAGTTATGTACACGAGGGGCATGTTTCATAACTGCAATATGAGAATGATGAATCTCTTGTTTTTGATCTCTTCCATCTATATTCTTTAAAAAGGTGAAGAATAAGACCTTACATTGCGGAAAATTCAAGATGGTTCTCTCACTGATTCATCTTCACTATTAATCCAAGAATAGACTTATGTGCCAAATACCTAACCTGGTTGAACTGGTCACTTCAACGGTTGTCATTCTATCAACAATGTAAACTTTGAAACGAGAACTATAAACTCAAAATGGGAACTTTGGCCAAAAAAACCCAAAAAACATCAAAAACAGTGCTAAAAATGAAAAGTGTATATGCTAGAATGATGGTTTTTTTTTTAGGGACAATTTTCAACATGTTTTACAAATGGCAGTGAAAACGAAAACAATGTAAACTTTGAAACAGGAACTATAAACTCAAAACGAGAACTTTGGCCAAAAAACGCCAAAAAAACATCAAAAACAGTGCTAAAAACGAAAAGTGTGTATATTGGAACGATGGTTTTTTTTTTTTTTAGGGACAATTTTGAACATGTTTTAAAAATGGCAGTGAAAACAAAATTTTCGTGCAAAATATAGCTTGAAAACGAAAAAGTGATTATACTGGAACGATGATTTTTTTTTAGGGTCAATCTTCAAAATTTAAAAAAAAATGCTAGTAAAATGATATAACAACATAAAAATGACTCATAACTTCTCATTTAACACCATATGGAAATAAAAAATTTTATTTCAAGAGACAATGCATACATCAGTTAGATAAACTATCTTAAACAATTATTCTAAATCACTCATATTTTCTTGCACGCCATCAGAATTCACATCTTCAGATGAGTGACTGGATGCTAATGAAGATGTTTCATATTCTTCTCTTTCATCAACTAGTGCCCCATCTGAGTCCACATGCATGCCCATCATTTCAGGTTTCAAAATTCTTCTAGATCTATGACTGGTTTCAGCAGACTCCCATCTCAATACTATTCCTTCTAGTAACAACCTTTTCAGAATCTCTATCATCTTGAAGCAAAGAGTGCCCCTCTTTGTTAAATTGAAGTCATAAACAAGTATGTCAACATCCTCCAATTTCAATATGTTTGTGCGGCGACGATTTATATTCGTACCCTGTCTTTTTCTCTTTCTGCCATTTTTTTTGTCAACTACCATCTCTGGCTTATACACACCATTGAATGGGTGTGTATTTGTGGCATACCAATGTACTTCAACACTTGTAACATCCTCATTTTCTGTAAAGACCTTTATAACTTTAGCAACCCAAAATGGATACCTTTGGGATCTCCATCTGCTAGCACTGCAATCATGCAACCCTCCTTAATATCATGTACTGAACCCCTATAAATGTCTTCCATGGCTTCACGTTGTGCACGAGATCTTCTGGAACCAATATACATCTCTCTTTCCATTGCCTGTGAAGAATTAATAATACCTTGAGTTTGTTCCTGTTCAACAATGTTTACTTCCTCTTGTTCATTCGACACATTTTGTGGCCAAATAAATGGATTTTTCAAAGGTATATCTTCATTGGTTGTTGTTGAAATGATATCACTTTGATTATTGAAAAATGACTCCCACCAAACTGAATCAGCAATGTCAAAGTACTCATATGTATATCTAATACATTTTTTAATTTCTTCTAGGCAATCAGAATAATTTATATGTCTATTCTATCTGTGTGCATTCTGAACTTCACCAACTGATTGTAATAACAATATTTTTGATGCAAATATTGGGCGATCTGGAATGAACTTCAAAAATTGCAAACCTGATGACGGTGCCCATTCTGTAGTAGTTGAAAACTTCTTGCCCCATATTAGTGTTTTCCCATCAGTTTTTTTATACGAAATTGAGGTTGGAAGCTAATATCATTAAGTTGTTCAATGCATTTCCCCTCACCATATGATCCTAGAATAAACCTTCGCATGTCAACAGTTTCTTCCAACACTTCAAAAGCAGGCTCTGGCATGTATGATTTCTTAATACATTCAATTAGTGATGACAAGCTCCCAACTTCCTTCCTCCTCAATGTGACTGAAAAACGACTGAACATCTGATCAATATGGTCATGAGTGTGCTCAACAAGAAGGAAACCAACCTTTACCTTTTGAAAAACTCTCAATTCAACAAGCATGTTCAGATACCCAAAAACAACCTGATTTTTGTTTTCACGGCAAGTGTTGTCCAATTGTAGATACAAAATTTCAGGAAGATTACCAGACCAATGAGAAATCACATCATGAATTATGGTTATGGTCATATTTGCATCATTATGAATATTTGGAGCTATGAAGTACACCCTTGGAAACATTTTCCCATTGAAGACCATACAACCGACCAAGTGAAACTGAATAAAATTTTCCTCCTGTAAATTTTTGGGTATGTGAACAAAATGTGGTAAACGTGTTCTCTTCTAGTCCATACCATCAATTATCAAACCTAAATATTTATTTGGATTATCATAACACTTCTTTCTATGCTTGTACAACTTCTTCCTTTTGGTTTTTTGTTGTTCACGATGATCCTGAAGTTCTTTGACAATTAAATCTACACAACATAAAAGAAATTCATTAAGAAATATGTTTTCATAGTTGATGACTATACAATTTTAAAAGTTAAAGTTATGAATGCTTACCTCTTTCTGACCCTTCACATTTGTCCCTTTTTTATTTTAGAGAAGCACATGTACTGCAAATCCCCATCCTTGTCTTCTTAGGAATACGGACATTGTTGAATTCTTTCTTCCATACTTTCACAAAATATTGATATGTAATAAATTGGCCATGTCCCTCAGCACCTTCTGCATATTCTTTGTATAAGTTGTAGATTTCTCATCTTGAAAAATCATCTGGAATATGTATTGTCTCTCTATTTGGCATACACTCTCCATGCTTTGAAAAGAAATCTTTCATCCATGACATTGCAGTATTTGATAATGGTCCAAACTGTGTTTTATGATGTACTTCTGAATAAAATGTGAGATCCTTTTCCAGATTTTCTTGAATTCTCGAGAGACGAAAATTCCCAATCGAATGAAACATTTTGAAAGCTTTTCTACAAATAAATAAAGTCCCAATATGATAATCATAACCTGACAATGTAGATTGTATGCACCCAACTAAATATGAATTTTGCATGCTTTTATTCATTGACAAATATCTCTCCCTGCTTTCTAATGCAAATTTGAAATCCATATGTTTCAAGCAATCTTTTTGGCAACATTCACTTGAAATGAGAGCACTAATAGAACTTCTTCTCGTCATATATTCTGATCTACCCCTTGTATAAATAGAACAACTTACATTGATACGAAAAGGTCTACTCCTACTCCTCGATACAATATTTCTTGGCAACATCTCCATCATTGGATCATCATTTGTATAAGGCTTTTCATCATCATTAAGAGGAATGTTATCCACACTATGATCAGATATGCTTTTCAAATATTGACTTGGAGGATATTCTTCATCATTTGCTTCTTCAGTGCTACTGTCGTAGTCCTTAGAATTCGGACTGAATGGAAAATCTGACTCGATGTTTAATGGATATTCTTCCTCATGTGCATTGTCAGTGCTACTCTCATAGTCCATAGAATTAGGACTACGTTGAAAATGTGACTGTTTACTTATTGAAGATGCTACATCCTGTCCTTTGTCACTGCTACCTTTATACTCATTAGAATTAGGACTAACTGCATCATCCTGTCCTTCATCACTGCTACTCTCATAGTCCTTAGAATTAGGACTAAGAGGACACTGTGACACTCCATTCTTTTGAAATTCATTATCACGCTCTTCATAATGTTGCTCTCATAGTCCGTAGAATTAGGACTAAGTGGACACCGTGACACTCCAATCTTTTGAAATTCATCATCCCGCACTTCATCATTGTTGCTCTCATAGTCCTTAGAATTAGGATTAACTGGACACCGTGACACTCCATACTTTTGAAATTCATCATCATTCTCTTCATCACTGCTGCTCTCATAGTCCTTAGAATTACGACTAAGTGGACACTTTGACACTCAATTCTTTTGAAATTCATTATCACACTCTTCATCACTGCTGCTCTCATAGTCCTTAGAATCTAGGACTAAGTGGACACTTTAACACTCCATTCTTTTGAAATTCATTATCACACTTTTCATCACTACTGCTCTCATAGTCCTTAGAATTAGGACTAAGTGGACACTTTGACACTCCATTCTTTTGAAATTCATTATCGCACTCTTCATCACTGCTACTCTCATAATCCTTAGAATTAGGACTAAGTGGACACCGTGACACTCCATTCTTTTGAAATTTGCCAGCATGCACTTCAAAACTGTTACTCTCATAGTCCTCAGAATTAGGACTAAGTGAACACTGTGACACTCCATTCTTTTGAACTTCACCATCATGTTCTTCAAAATTGCTACTCTCATAGTCCTCAAAATTAGGACTAAGTGGACATCGTGACACTCCATTCTTTTGAACTTCACCATCATGCTCTTTCATCACCGCTGCTTTCATAGTCCTTAGAATTAGGACTAAGTGGAATCTGTGACTCTTTATTAATTTGAAATTCTCCATCCCCTCTTTCATCAGTGCTACTCTCATAGTCTTTAGAATGGGGACTAAGTGGAAGAATTGACTTTCTATTCATAGTGGAAGAATTCCCACTATATTCATCAATTTGAATAGAGTTGTTACGCGATGAAGATGTTGATGGTGTATAAATCGAAACTTCACTATCAGAACAATCCATCCCTTTCAAATAGAAGATGTTGAATGATACAAATGGAGTCTCCTAAGGATATTATATAGTTTAAAGAATAAAATATTCCCTCCAAAAAGTTTCGCGAAAATATTTCCCTCCAAAAATTTTCGCGAAAATATTTCCCTCTAAAAGTTTGTTAGATTTATTTACCTTCATTATTTTATTCTACAATTTATTGAAAGACGTAAACTAAATTTTTTTATGAAATAAATCACTAAAATTAAAATTGCAAACTACAACTTGTACATTAATTATTCTAATAGTTAAAGTATATAATATTTACTAAACAACTGAATTTTTTTTAATTTTTATAATATATTCTAAAACAAATTAATCCCACATTAAATCCGTTGTAAAACAATTCTACAATACTTGCTTTATAATATTTTAAAACAAATTATCCCACATTAATCGTATGGAAAAACATCTTTGTAATTTCACTTATATATTAAATTTCATTATCACTATTACTCACGTCACATCCAGGTTTTCTGAAGTTCGTTAAAAGACTCGTGAATTTGTGGAGCAGCTATATTGCTATCAACAACATATTCAACGAAGAATTATCACATTTGAAAGGTAAGCTCAATTTTTTTCCTTCAAAATTTTCATATTAAATTAATTTAATGAGGAAGATTTTTTTTTAAATTAATAATTTTTTTGAGCCAATATAACAATTACGTCCATCGTGAGCATGGTGGGCCCGATCAAACTCAATTGCCCAATAGCCGTGGGTCGGCCGTCGTTGTTCCCCCCATGTGCCTTCCCACCCCCCAAAGCTCCAACCCTCTCTCAACCCATGCGCCCTCCCCCCTCACCTCTCAGCCTCCCCCCAACTCATTACCGACCTCTCCCCCTCACCCATGCCCCCTTCCCACTCCTACCCAACCCATGCGCCTCCTCTAACCCGACCCCCCACTACACCGATGCAGTCCCGCCTACCCACAGCCCTACGTGCCACCTCTAACTCCCCTACCCA